>JAVYIG010016770.1:0-29556 GCA_035222895.1 Strongylocentrotus droebachiensis
GGAGGGGGGGGGGGGGGTAAGCGTACACTTTTTTTTTTTTTAGAGTCCCCAAAAAATCGCAACGACTCAGTCAGCCACCGAATAAGCGGGGGGGGGGGGGGGGGGAGGGTAAGCGTACACATTTTGTTTTGTTTAGAGTCCCAAAAAATCGCAACGACTCAACCAGCCACTGAATGTGCAGGGGGGGGGGGGGGGGGGGGGGGGAGGGGTAAGAGGAATTTTTTTTTTTTTGGTCTCGAAATTTTAAAATTTGACATTTTGTCCTGTTGTGGGGGAGGGGGGGGGTAGGTCACCTTTTTCAGGTCAGCCATTGGCAATTTTTTTTTTTTTTTATTTAAAAAAAAAAAAAAAAAAAAAAAAATTGCCAATGGCTGACCTGAAAAAGGTTTTTCCAAAATAACATACATAAAACGTATACATAACAAAACTCGAGGGGGGGGGGGTGGTTTCACCCCAAACACCCCCCCCCCCCCTGCGTACGCGCCTGGGCTCTTGAAACAATTTAGTTTCCTTTTTCAGGAACTGTACCACATAGAGCTGTATATAACAACTCTATGCTTTACCCTCATCTAGATGCTGAACAGGGGTTGATGAGTAATAGTAGAAGTAAAGAGTACGATCAATATGCAACACAAATGAAGATAAGCATGATTTTTTATGTTCGGTTGAGGGGGTAAAATTCAGATAGATTTCCACATACATGTATTACCAAAGAACGTTAGGAACATTGAGCAGTTAACACACTAACTGTCACGGTTAAGGTACCTTATATGTCTACTATGATTAACTGCATTTTGATTATTTCACCTATTCAGAAATTCACAAATATTCGAGCATTTTATTTTCGCGTAGCCTAGTCAATAATTTTCTTTTTTGATTTGTCCGTTTATCTCATTCTGCTTACTAGCTGAGCTTTGATCGCTGAATTCCGCCGAATTCAGCACCGAAAATAGCACGGAAATGGATTGTAAAAACCTTTGCATCGTGATCTTAATCATTTTACCATTTTGTATACACTGCCAGGGTAATTATGTTACTTTTCTATTTTGAGAGAGGGAGAAAGAGAGAGTTTAAGATCTAAATATTGGCCAGTTTGTAATATGATTTAGAGATAAAATATACTTCGGTCCCACATATAGCTTTTTATGTAGTCTACATATTATTCTTTTGTTTTTGAAGTAGTTACAAGTACAGGAGATCCTATCCAATCTCTATTCACATGTATTTTTACGTGTCTGCATAGCTTCTACACGTATACAAAGCTTAGCTCTAGTACAAATGAAAGTGAGGGTGGATATCCAATAGAGTCTATAGATCTAGACCTAGATCTAGACAAATTGCAAGAAGCGTATTTTATAAAGTTTGCGATCGAAACTAAACTTGTCAATGAAAATGCATAGAATGACAAAAACAAACAAATTTAAAATGAAATTTCAAGGAACGTTGACTAGATGATGATGAAAACAATATTTCTAAAAGTGGATATAATTGGCTCACATGAATATTATTATTTGGACCCCAAAGTTTATAGTATTTTATTTTAATTATCTAGTTCAGTTGTCATGCAAAGAGTTTAAACTTTAATTAAAAATGTATAGACCTAGGGGTCTTGAATCTGATATTAGGTAGAGGAAATATCATCATCATCATCATCATCGACGTCGTCGTCATCATCGTCGTCGCCCCATAGGCAATGGATTAAACTCCCTTATTTATACAATTTGTCATATATTTCATTTTATCTTGTAGATGGAACAACTCTGGGTACAGGTGGTCAGGATCCTGCAACACCAGCGCAAACCATGGCAGCAGTAGTGCAGGAAAACGTCACAAAGACTACCACCACACCTAAACCTGACAATAATCGCACATCAAGTCCAGCCTCTCAAGCACCAGGATCAGCTAATGCATCTACAGCAACTTCAGGACCAGCAAAAAATGAAACTTCACCAGCCACAACATTGGTATGAAGTTTATGGCTTTGAAAATGAGATCTATACAAACTTAGAACATTAACTAGTGAACATTTCCTGCTTTGTCTAAGAATTGAAACAAACATGATTGATCTTTTAGTCAGGATTGGGAGAGCTGGTAAATTGAGTTAATATTCATGCCAAGAATTTGCCTTTAAGCACTAAATTACTGTTTCAAAACATTGAACTCATTTACCCCGTATTCATTACATTTCCAATGTTTCAAACAGGTAAACTCTAAAGGAAACTCAAAAACATATATTAGACACAAAAAGATCTATTTTTATCCAATTTGTGTCTGCCTCTTTACTGAAACTATCAAACAACCTTCAATCTTCTCTTATTTTCATTTCCGATATAAATAACATATGGTGGTATGCACTTAATAAGAATTGTATGTTAGTATTGTTATCACTATCACACTATTATACCTGTATATCCTCCCCAGGCCAGTGGGAAGCCTGACGAGGAGCTCCCTACAGAAGATACAGTAACCGATGATCCCACAGCTACGGTCGGCCTTGATGATGATGATTCCATCACCACTACTGCACAACCAACCAAGCCCTCGGTACCAGCGTACTATGAGCTCTGTCCATCTGGTTTACCTTGCGATATGCTAGGAGCACATTGTCTCAACTGCAGTATGGATACCTCTTGTGTGTACGGCAGGGAGTATAACACAACATGTTATCCTAATCAAGGACTAGACTGTGTGGTAAGCTTTATTGATCTGTAAAATACCTGCCCCCTCTCTCTCTATATATTAAAATTTGGTTGATGTTATGGAATACTGTAGGTGTTCTTCAATTTGAATTGTTTCTAAAATATTGAAAACAATGTAAATCGGCTTTCTGATTCATTGGACTTGTATATCTTGATGGACAAAATCTTGTAAAATATGAATTGTTTGTATTGTTGTTGTTTTATTAGAGTACGAGTATAAGAATATGAAAATTTAACATTGTGTACATTTGCATTCTCATATTATATTTGTATATCTGTTCCTTGTTGATCTCTATCTCTCTCTTTCTCTCTCTCTATTTCTCTCTCCCTCACTATCCCCCTCCCTCTCTCTCTTTCTGTCATAAATATTCATATTCTTACAGCTCAGTAACTCACTGTTTGGTTTACAATGCCCTGTCATTCCCTCGCGTGTATGAATGAATTCTATTCTATTCTATTCATGTAAAAGAACATACAATATATCTAAGCATATCATGAATATCTTATTCAAATATAATTTAGTTCTTATGAATTGAATTCTTCATTGATCGATTGCTTGCTTGCTTGCTTGTGTTTTTTTCTTCCTACAGGGTTCTTTACCTGTGAAAAGGTCATACCAGTGTAGATACTGCTATCAGACTGAGACCTGGCAGCAGTCATGTACACCTGCCAATAATTGCCATGTTTATGCCTGTCCGAAGCAATACATTAAAGTCAACTGCACAGTGGATGAGGAAATATTCTGTTTAGGTAAGTTCTGATTGAATCGCTCCCTGCATTTGCCAATTCGACTTGAAATCATCAATAATTGTGTACAATTGTCCAAAATGAAATTGCAAGCATAACATTTTACCTGAACAATTTATTTCATGATGGAACTTTAGAACATCATATCTTCCAAGGGAAATAAGTCCATTAACATGAAGGTACTTTTCTCTGTCTTCAAAGCTTAGTCTCGTACATTCAACACAAAGATTTTGGGGCATGAAGCTGTCCACTCTTTTCTCTCAAAATTGTCCAAAAAATTGATGCTCTGTTTGTACAAATGGCATGCACTCACAAAAGTCGAATTGTTTTAATTGCAGGTATCTGCTCAACTCTGTCTTCTCTTCATAAGTCAAGATCTAAGTGGGCAACCTGACATGTTCTTCAATATTCTGTTTGCTATAAAGTTGTTCTTTGTCAATAATTGTTTTACGAGGTGCTTGTGATATGATTCCTTCTCAACACAAACTTATATTTGACTCTATTTGTAATCCATTCTTATCAGGTTCCAGAAATTTTCATAGAAGAAAACCCTGCAACTGGACTTCGGGATCAAAGTGGTCCACAGCTCTTATATTAAGGTAATTTTGTTGTTGCCAATATTAAAGCCCCACTGCACTACTTATAGCTCCTTGCGCCCTCTATATAGCAAACAATGCCTAATCGGTGACAATTGGTCCCCCATGGTCCCCTTTTTCTTATGTTAATTGAGAGCTGATTTGATGAGGAAACCACCTGTCCAGTGACCATGCAGGGAGGTCTAATCCCTCCTGGCTAAACTAGTGCAGACTGGCTTTAACATCTAAAGTATGCCCAGATATACGATTCATTCTGCTGCAAACTTATATAAGGATTGCAGGAATAAAATCTCTTTTGTTCTTGTGGATGAATTGAGGTCGACTATGAAGAGATTCAAAAGGGCAGCACATTGACTAGAGATAAATTTTATAGAATGTTGGAGACTGTAATCATTACCGGTAGTATCATTTACAAATGTGTCCTGTGTGACATATTTGTGTTGTCTTTTATGCTATCTAAAATATGACAAATTACTAGATATGACCACTGAATAATAATATATAATAATCACTCATGCCATCTTCTCTTATTCGATTGGACAACTATATGTACAACAGGCTAGAAATAATGTAATTGATTCGTTTACTTTTTCATTCAACAGTATCACACTAGGAGGCTTCGGAGCAGACAGGTTTTACCTTGGCTACTGGCAATCGGGTCTGGGTAAGCTATTCAGCTTTGGTGGCGCCGGGGTCTGGACGCTGATTGATGTCTTACTCATCGCGGTTGGCTACATCACACCTTCTGATGGATCTCACTACATCTATTGACCAATCAAGTTGAGTGTTAAAAAATACACCTGGGCTACTGGCAGTCAGGTCTGGGTAAGCTATTCAGCTTCGGTGGAGCCGGGGTCTGGACACTGATCGATGTCTTACTCATCGCGGTTGGCTACATCACACCCTCTGATGGATCTCACTACATCTATTGACCAATCAAGTTGACTGTTAAGAAATACACTTAGCAATCAACATCTTACCTATATCTACAAGGAATACACCACTTTTTAGACTTACATGAATTCCAGTGATGTGGATCACATGAGAATGCATTCAATGCAACATTAAATTTGTTAGAGACGGGTGCCTCTTTCAGATATTCACATTTCTTAAAATTTATAATTAACCATAAATACAAAATAACTGTATTAGTAAGCTACGTTTTAAAGATCTTTATTGATAATTTTCAAACAAAAAAAAGAGGTATTTCCCAAATTGCCTTGTGCTGTTCCATGTATTATGCGTATGCACTGCTAAATTCTACTAAATTCTACAGACAACAAAATGGCTAGATAAAGAAAAACAGAGGGAAAATTATTCGCCAGATTCTGGCGAAAATCGGTTAGTAAATTCTCCCCAGTTTTATTAAGGAATTCCCCATACCAGACGGTTATTTCTGTCTACATGCATCATTGCTCCTATGAATATTTGAATTCAGTTAGTCGAGTGGGATTTGCTTCATTATTTGTTGTGGGATATTTGTGAGATGGTTTAATGCCTCTTGGTAGTCTTTAATTTTGTGAATCAGAGGTTTGGAGGCTTTAAGTGCAATTATGGAATACTGTACATAGAAGAAGAGATGTATTCTAGTAGATGTACTATGTACCATCTTAAACAGTCGAGAAGCAATTAGATCATCTTTGATATTAATGATGCAGAGCATTTAACTACTGTATCAATGAACTTAGAGATAGTATACAATATATTTGTAATTCATCAAGATTTTTAGTTGTTCAAGTTGTTCATTGTGAAGAAGACAAAAATCATTAGTGTATTGCTTGTTTCAAAGTGTAAATTTGTGGATTGTAAAAACGAATTAATTTAAATATCAACTCTTTCCACTGTCAAGGAAGGAACTTTGTAGAAATATATGTACAAGCAGGGATAATGCTGTGCTGGTTCATAGCTTGATACAGGTATCATATTCTTTATATATCCCATGCTTTGAGTGTAAGTATGTTTTTTTAAATTTAATCATAGTAATGAACTGTATTAGGAAAGACGATTAACTTGTTGATTACATCAGTACTTATGCATGATTTTGCTTTACATTTTTGTATGTAAAATGAAGCACTTTCTTTTTATTTCTCTAATGTAATTTTTTCATTAGTTGATTCATAATCCAACTAGTGAAAGGATCATGAAGGTTTTAGTAAAATCGTCTTATTAAACACAAATGATGAAATAAACTTAATCTTCAAGAACTTGTTCAAGAAGGCCAACTCTTCTGAAGTATCACGCACGTGTTTTTGTAGGACATTTGTTTTGTAGAAAAAGGAAGAAAGATAATTATGTAGATATGGTCCTTTCACTAGATAGATCAAAGATGCACCACCTATTATGACTGTTGATTATTTAGATTTTATTGATATAAAGGAATTTGTAATATGTTTAAAGAGAAGGTGGAGTTCTGGAATGAGGTGAAAAATAATTTGTGAGCGCTATCATTGTTATTATGTAAGTGTGGAAGAACATCAGACACAATATATTGCCTGAAAAGCATCGTTATGCCACATGTTTGTGTAGTCCCATATACATCTTTTTGTGTACAGTGCTTGTAACTTGTAAGAACACAAACACATCAACAAACAAACAAAAAATTAAAAATTCAATATGGGGTGGCGAGGGAGAGTAGTGTTTGGAGGTAGTGCCTCGGACCTTGCTGTCCAGTTGGTTCTGGCAAGCGGAGGCATTGTGGGAGCCTTATAGTTTAATTTTTCTTCTTCTTTTTTTCTTAAAGGTGAAATTCAAAGAAGATCACAAATATGTCAACTAATGTATCACTAGAAACTGGTAAGCTAACAGATGGCCATCGGACAAGTTTTAGGTCAACTACATATCGGGTGATTTATAAAAATACAAATACAACCACCTCCATAGCAGCTGGGATATACAAGAGATTCGCCGGAAAAATAATGATGTTTTAATGACGTCACTATATGGACCGACACTGCCCAAGCAGACGACATCCCATAGAGAATGAACATAATTGCAAAGCTATTGTTTCTCAAATTATAATGAGTTTAGTGTATATAAATGTAATGGCATGTCAAACCATTCTAAAGGGGATATGACCCGATTCTGATAACTAAAATCTTTTGCTTGTAAATACACAGGATAGGGGTTAATTAACAATCAAAGAAACCAGACTTTCAAATTGAAAAGCCCCGGAATGATATTAAGGACGGCATTTGTTCCCTCTTGAAACGCTGAACATACCGCGGTGTGTGCAGCTGAATATACAATGGCGTCTTATTTTGTTTACAAGCGACAGATTCCTTTATTTTTGTATCGCTGCATTTGCCATCAAAATAAAACTATGCGCGGGGTTTAGAGTGGGGCAATAGATTATACATTTAGCCTGACGGTAGTGAAGTAAGAGAAAGAACTCAAGAGAAGATGAAAACACAGGCACTGAAAATGTGTGAGATGTCATGGGACATCGTCTGCTTGTGCATGTCATGTCCATACTGTGATCTCGCACATCTCAGCAGCGTTCAGAGAGCTCTTCAGGTGCTATGCCGGGACTGTATTTAAGCGTTTTTTAATTTATAATAATTATTACTTCAAATGTTTCCAAGCATTGAATTTTGATAACCTTGTCAAATAAAAGTTTCAACTTTGCAATAATGAAAATAAAGTTAGTTTTTAAAATCAATTAATATCAACTTTAAAAATTTAATATTTCGTGCAAGTCTGATGTCTTTGTAATATTTGTTGTTTTGTATTCATTTACATGTTTGTAATTTGTGTTGTACTATTGCAGGGACCCCGAGTATAACAGTGTCTTACTCACTGATGGGGTTACCCTGGGTAAATAAAACAAAATAAATAAATAAATAAATAAATAACTTAACCAGGACTGGGCCAAATTTCTTATCATTTTGATGATTCTAGAACCTTGCAGTACACACCAATACTTATATGCCAGATGATCAACCTTTTCTGATCGATTCCACACCGTTTCTTTCACCATGCCATTGCATAATCAGAACTCAACTTTCTCTTTAAATGTTCAACAGGACAAATATGATGTTTTTCACTTATTTGCAGGCCATGTTTGCTGCATATAAAGGATTGTGTATCATCTTGTTACATAGCTTTATGAAGTATACTGTAGTGGCACAGAATATTGTGGCCTTTTGGCAAGGGAACTCATCTGATCAATCGTCACTTGTCATTTCCCCATGTAAGGTTTTTTCTAATCAGAGCAGGCATATACTGCAATCTGCCTTACAGTTTCAAGCACATGCTTGTGGTTGCCCAAAAGATCCACCAAGATGCCGACAGATAATTTGGCTAGATGTGGTCCTTTGCAAATAAACTACGGTTTTACGTGCCACTACATTTTGCTCCAACTACATTAAGAATTTCCCTCATTTTGTTCACATATTAATGTTTGGTACCATGATACTATAAATATCTGATTATGAAGTTCATATTTTTTTGTAGTACTGTATGTAACATATGTTCATGTGTAATGTAAATTTTTACAAAAAGCATGATTATCTATGATGTACGTTACAACAATAAATAATCAGAAGAAACATGTGAATTTGAATGACTTTTTTATTCCAATAATATACATGTACATATATTATACAAGTTACAAATTACAGAGAGAGTGTGAAATGTATGCATTTGACATACATGTTTTAATCTTTGAATGTAATGAAACATTCATATATTTGCAAGTGAATTACAATGACACCCTGCTCAGTAAAATCTCCACCTTTTTCCTCACTAATCATCTTGAGCTGAAATTTATGCAAGGGAGAAGTGTCAAAAGACAAAGATCTACATAAATGACATTTGTACCAGGAAGATTTACTTGTTTATTTCAACCTGTCAAAATATAATTCTGCATATAAGGTGAATATTTCAATTCATAGTTCACTGACTGGACTGGACTGGACTGTCTGTGTTGCGTGCCCCATCAGCTGAGAAAATAAAACGCCCTCATCACTAATATCAATAATAATCTGGATTTATATGGCGCTTAATATGAAATACAGTCTCTTAGTGCTTTAAAGATATTACCACGCTAAATGAAGACGGTCCTTTCATTTTCGGGGATCAATTTAGTGGAGACAACACGTTGTGTGGGATGTGTGTAAGGGAAGACTAAGACGATTGAAGAAAACAAATACATATCGAGGGGTCAGTGGCACACAGATGTAATTCCATTTTGAGAAAAAGTGGTTTATGTATCACTGAGCACTTTGAGCCTTAAGATAAGTCTGTTTCAATAGCCATTGACTTCAATAGGGTGTTGGATGGAGTTAAGTTTTTTGTGTCACTGAACCCTCGATATAAAACAGAGATAATCTGGACTATGCAATTCATAGACACGATCTCTGGCACACATATGCAGCTTCCATACTCATATTTTCTGCAAAATTCTGTCCCCATCAATTTCATGAACAAATCTACCTGCAGCATCATTTCAATCTACAACAAGCAGGGATTTCAATCGGTCAGCCGTTTCATGCACTCAGGTACACGAAACATATCCCATGCTCCTATTAAAAATGTCGTCTAGAGTTCAAATTCCATACCGCTGATCAGCAGAACACAATTCACTGTATACTATCTTGACTTCTTTCCTTTCGATTGTTTTCCTTTTGATTTATGTTTCCCGTGGGATACACTTGATGATTGGTTTGAATCTTGCTGATGACTCTTCTTCTTCTTTTGACTTGGTCCGGCTCTCTTTATTTCCTCATCTGCCTCATCAGGATCCTGAAGAAATAATATCAAAATGATAGAAAATATGATAATAATTGAATCTTTACTTTTAAAATAGTTTTTGCATTGTCATCACTCCAGCACAATATATGTAGAGAGCACAATGAAGTAACATACTACCCTAAAGTATGTCGGTATATAATCAGAGTACAGTTTGAATATATTGTAATTCATTGCATTGAAACAAAAATTAGTTTTTCATAACGTACATAAACTCTGGTGTTCGCTTTAATTTTACAGACCGTGTCGTAAATATTGAGCAAGTGTTTTTCTTTTTTACGAGGCATTTACATAGGTACCAAACTTCTCTGACATTTCATTGACTTGCTTTAAGTTATTTTCACTAGGTATATTATACATTTTCAACGCTCTCTTTTCATGGAAATTGCACAAATGGCTCCATATATATATGCAAGCATAGACTTAAATATTCAATCAAGTAAATTGAGAACTTTTAACAATTTTTTTTTAGCAAATGTGTTTACCTTTCCTTCCAGAATGAGTTGTTTTCTCTTGTGGATGGCTCTCCTCTCTCCAAAATCTAACTCTTCCAGTTTCTATGGGAAAGAGAAAGCACACAAGAATAATATATTTGTCTGTACTTTTACACATCTTAGTTAAAAACTTAGCTCCTTTATTTATAAAAAGTTAAATTCATTTGATGTATTTTTGTTGAAAAAGATAGAGTGACAAAACTTATTTTATATATTATTATCAAGGTTTGCATGACAGTTCATAAGATACATTGCAAATATTATACTCAGAAAGATATACCAGTCGAACTTCATCTTTGGTTATTATCACCTAAAGGTAGTCAGTTTTTAAACTTCAATTCAAATTTCTCTCTATTTCCTACAAATTCTCTTTTAAATAAAAATTACTTTTTATATCCATCTTTTAACAACAACAAAAACAACAACTGAAAGCAGGAAAATATTCTTAAATAAAAGAGCTGTAAGTACCATTTCAGCTTTACTCTTTGCAAGAGCAACTTCATTGAGGATGGGAAGAACATTCTTTTCTGGTACTTTGTACTCTGTCATCTTGGTATCTGCAATGAGGGGAGAAAGAATCATTCATAATGGTTAAATGTAACTCTGGATAATATAAACATTATTCATGTAATAATCCTGAGAGGAAGCAACCAACGCATAGATATCCAGATTTCACAAACAGGTGGTGTACAAATTCATATTCCTTATTTGGCCAATTATATATATATATATATATGTATACAGTCAAACCTGCCGACTGCCCAAGGGAAACACCAAAAAATGGGCTCTTTGTAGACAGGTGGTCTTTGAAGACAGGTTCCTTTAGTAAATGTTACAATGAGAAACCATTTTCAAGGGAACCAAAAAATATGGTAGACAGGTGGTCACTAAAGCAGGTTTGACTGTATATAATAAAGTCAAATAAATGCACATGAGAGAAAAATGAATGGCATCATACATACAGCTCAACAGACTTCCATAACTCGGTAAATTGACATGTACCTGAAACTGGTATGGAATAAAATCCGCACATAAACAAATTGCAATGAAAAAATACCATGATAGAAAATAGGCTTGAGTCGGTACGGTCGATCACACCGGGACCCGACCGTTGCCGTCGGGTCCCGGTTTCGTTTTTTGAGAACCGACGCTCCGAAAAAAATAATGAAATATGTAAGAAATTGCAGTTTTGCACACCACTAAAATCATTCCACAATCATATTCTAGCTCATCCTGAATCAATCCGAACTGCTGATATAAATATGGGTTGCAAATTAAAGCAGTTCGCCCCATGGGGTTGTTGTTGCCAGCTGCTAGCTAGCTACTGTACTGGCCGGGTCTCTCGGCAGGATTAATAAATCAGGTTGAAAGAAACATTAATGTTTGAATAATAAAACGGCTTTCTAAAAAGTACTTCTTTACAACATACCGATCGAATAATTTTTAAAAGACAAAATGGATATTATTTCTTTGATTTTGAACACCGCCTGCTTCTTTTAAAAGCTGAAAATTACTTGGTAATCACAAGAAGTTTCGATACGGATAGCTGTTGCAAGGCAAGTTCAGACTAGTCTCGGAAAAATGCGCAGTGCTCCTCGTAGTTAGCTGTAATCCGTGCCAGAACGAACCCAAACAAAGACGTGATCGTAACGAGAAAAAATCATTAAAAACTACGAGAGCACAATTGGAAAGACAACTACTCAAAATTATCGTAAGCAGATACATAACTTGGAGGAATAATACAATAGTTGTCCAAGAAAAGCCACAGAAATAGTGATATTTAAGGAGTTACTATAGGTACAATCATTATCGGAATGGGCCTGCTGATATGTCCGAATTACACGTTATTTGGTTTCTAGCCTCGTGTTCTAACACGAGGCTAGAAACCAAATAACGCCCTCTACGGTAAAAAGCAGTATAACAAAGGATTCGAGTATTTGCAGCAAGCCCCTTGCGATAAAAATGTACCCAGTTACTCCTCGATTATCACAATTTCTTTGGCATTTCTTGGGCGATTATTGAATTCTTTGTCCAAGTTATTTATCTGATTATCGTAATTTTGAGCAGTAGTTGTCTTTCCAATTGTGCTCTCGTAGTTTTTAATGATTTTTTTCTCGTTACGATCACGTCTTTGTTTGGGTTCGTTCTGGCACGCATTATAGCTAACAATTAGGAGCACTGCGCATTTTTCCGAGACTAGTCTGAACTTGCCTTGCAACAGCTATCCGTATCGAAACTTCTTGTGATTACCAAGTAATTTTCAGCTTTTAAAAGAAGCATGCGGTGTTCAAAATCAAAGAAAAAATATCTATTTTGTTTTTAAAAATTATTCGATCGGTATGTTGTAAAGGAATACTTTTTAGAAAGCCGTTTTATTATTCAAACAATGTTTTTTGACCCGATTTATTCAACCTACATGAATCAAAATGGCGGCTCGATCGTTGTCTTTCTATTTTTGCTCCAGTTTTTTTACTTTTAGAGGCACGATAATGGCACTAAACATCGCCAATCATGGATAAAAAATAATGTCAAATGGAAGAATATACCGATCTGTGCCGATCATGTGTTGATTTATTTGACTGATAAAAAAGGTCACTTTTAAGGGACATACTGATGATATGCGCTTTTTATAGACAAATCCTGCGAGCTGATTTCGGGACACCGGGTCCCGATCGGTGCAAGGCCGTCGGGACCCGGTTTATGAAAATCCCGACATGACTCAGGCCTAATAGAAAACAGTACAATATTCAAGTAATCGCTACACTACCTTCTGATACTGATTCTCTACTAATTTTATGTTCTAAAGATATACCAATTGACTAACATACATATCCAATCACTATGAACATGACGGACAAAGAAAGCGGACAAAATATACAGTTCCTCATTCTACCCTCAACAATTGCTATGGTAGACAAAGGAACATCCCTTCACTGCTATTAGGTAAAAATGTGTAGCACAGGTGAATATGCATGTGACACCTGTTCTACACATTTTTACATAATAGCAGTGAAGGGATGTTTCTTTGTCTACCACAGCAATTATTGAGGGTAGAATGAGGAACTGTATATTTTGTCCGCTTTCTTTGTCCGTCATATTCATAGTGAATGTTATATTCAGTAGCACTTACTGATCGTCTTTTCAATGGCTTGAACCAGCTTGACATCAAATTGTGTTACCATGGTGACGGACATACCTCCACGACCTGTGACATTAGATAAAGAAACAATTACATGAAGTTGACACATTCAAGGAATCGCATTATGGGCCATTTTTGTAATATTATCAAATTAACGATGAAAATGCACGCATCTCAATTAAGTTATGTCATTCATCTGTTAAAAATATTTGTATTTCATAGTCTAAAAGTAAATTGCATTCATTATGAGTTGTTAGGTAGGGCAAACCATAATGTTTGTCCAAACAAGCAGCAACTCATGTATGCAATTTACATTGTGAATACTGAAATACAATAATGTATAACAGGAGAATGTAATTTTATTGTTGCTAGGTGAATGTATCAAATTTAAATAATTTTCCTTTTTAATGGAATATTCTTATGATCTACACTTTCTTTGTAGAAGAGTCAGCCATGATCATGACATTTGGGTGTCTAAAGATCTTGCACACCTGCTTGCTAAATAAATAACTTTAACAGGTCAACTAATGGTTTATTTCACACCCTAGAGAACATTTCAAAAGCTCTTTGGAAGCGCAGAGAGACGTTATTTCATAATGTATTTATGAGCTATACAAGAACTGAATATTATTATCTTTAAAGGCAGATGATTGACTTCAAGTGCCTTCGTCATAACTATGTAAGGTTTCTTTTGTTGCTCCATTGGGAATGTGGAATCTGTTTTGTGTTTTTGATCCTTACACAACCATTGTTTATTACTGCACTGACCTGCCCTTGCAGTCCTTCCCACTCTGTGGATGTAATCTTTAGGAGACGTAGGTACATTATGATTGATGATCATCTGAACCATGGGTATGTCCAGCCCTCTACTGGCCAGGTCTGTTGCTACGAGTATCCTCACGTGATTGGATTTGAACATGGCTAACGATGCTATTCTCGTTTTCTGTTGGAAACAGGGAAAAGAAAAATGATAAAAAGGTTACATTTCATTAAAGAAAATACAGGTAAAACAAAATACAAATTTGTATTGATATGAATAACAGCCTATCCAACAAATGTTAAATAATCACAAACACTTCATAGAATGGCATCAATTTGTATGCATACCGGATACATCAATAAATTCCTGTGCTCTAGATATTGCCTGCATAAGTTTAAGGCTCAATATAAAGTGATAACAGTTGAAGCCTGTCTGGTTCTCTGCAGATAAATCATATTCAATTTAAATGTGTATACAAAGCCAAACATCCATTTCGCTCACACTCCAACCAAGGTATCTGGGTCTACCGTAGAACCCCAGAGTTTTATACTTCTTTATAATTTAAATAAAGAAACATATTTAATTTCTTACCTGCTTCACAAGTGAGTGTAGAGTAGCACACTGCATACCAAGATTTCTCAGCATTATTGATAATACATGACAATATCTGTAAAATAAAAGAAACCATAAAAACTCTGTTCAAAATGTGTGCATTAACAGAAATATACATACTCCGGGTAGGAGCAAGTGAAATTTGATATTCCAATAAAATCTTCTGCTCAGTCATATTAAGTTGTCACAATTTGTCATATTTTCTTCAAAATTGTCAAATATCCACATTAACTTCAGTCTACATTAATTCTTTCCATAAGTGAACTACTGCTCTATTCATATCCTAATTTGATTGTCTTTCCTTTTTTCAAAACTTGTCATCATTTCAGGAACAAATATTGATATGGATATTGAGAAAACAAATTATAGTTACATAAGAAACATTTATACATGGCATAAAAGCACAACAACCTTTGCTTATGTTAATGACAGTTTTATATTCATTTAACTTTCCTTTTAAATAAGATTAAAGCCACATTAGGTTGGAGCTTAGCATTTAATGAGTTAAGTATCCATTCCTCACTACTCCAATCAGGGACCTGTTTCACAAAGCCTTTTTTCAATGACAAATGACAAAAGTCAGTGACAAATCTGTTGATAACCAATCAGAAGGGAGGATTTCAGTAGCTTATAACAAACTAGATGGAACTTCGACTGCGTGCAGTCGAAAATGATGCCTCCGTCATAGAGCAATTTTACAAACTAAAACAGAAGAAATTTTTCAATTTCAAGTTCAATTGTAATCCATTTACAGGTTCTCAGAATATTGTGATTACAAGCAATATATATACATATATGACCCTTTGATCTTTGACCTCATGACCCTAAAATCTACTCAGTTCATTGGCTCTGCAAGATGTCCCGAGTTAAATAGTAATCCATCTGTCAGTTCTAATGAGAATGCGTTCACAAGCTATTATTGCATACATAATGAGCCTATGACATTTCACCTTTGACCTCATGACCCTAAAATCTAATCAGTTCATCGGCTCTGCAAGATACATACATGACCAAAGTTTGGCAGGAATCCATCAATCGGTTCTTCAGATAACGCGATCACAAGAACGGGACGTACGTACAGACGGACAACCCAAAAACATAATGCCTCTGGCTACTTCGTAACGGAGGCATAAAAACTGTCGTTTGTCACTGATGACAAGTTTTGTGAAACACCCCACAGAACTTACTTGCATGTACTTGTGAAGATGATAACAGAATGATCCTTATTTTTCTCTGTGAACTCTGAGATGATGTACATGAGATAAGCATCTTTAACCTGAGCGGGCATCAACACATAGCGCTGGTCTAGCTGCTCCACTGTGGCTATGCTGAGGACGGAAGGTGATCAAAGTATTCAAATTAGTTTATAGATATGATTATATATCTATATCATTCATGCATGACAATTCAGAAGTGATACGGGGAATGTGATGACTTATATTTGACCTGAGCGGGCATCAACACATAGCGCTGGTCAAGCTGTTTCACTGTGGCTACTCTGAGGACAGAAATAATAATAATAATAATATTTAATTTTTATATAGCGCTTAATACAAATGTCTCTAACACTTTACAAATATACTATTACCCCGGTCATTGGATTAACATTATTCTAATTACATTATTGATATGATAATGATTACTTATTTTCATTATTCATGCATGAAAGTTCTGAAATGATATGATACTGTGCACAGTGATACAATTTTTGAAAGTCATGTTAAGTGGTGAATGATATCTTATCTTATCTTACTAGATAAAAACACCTGTAAACCTATCTCTGCAGGATTTAATTGCTTCAAAAATTGAATAGGGTGTTTCATATTCAAATCCAGCCTACACATACACGAATGATAATGGCTACTCATGAGCAGAATGTGTTCTTACGGGGCCTTGGAATGCCAGGAGAAGGGTTTATCCATCGACATCTTCTGCAGTTCTTTCATGGTGTCTGTGATGGTAGCACTGAAAAGCAATGTCTGTCTCTTAGCTGGCAAGAAGTCAAAGATGACCTCCAAGTCTGGGCCAAAGTTACCCTCCAATAAACGATCTGCTTCATCCAAGACCTGCAAAACAAGAAAAGAAAGAATTGTTAAAGGATATTAAAGATAATACAAGGTTTTGGGATATTTAGAAATTTGAGTGGATAGTAATTCTTTAGAATGTTGATATATTGGGATGCCCCTGTGGATGTATTATAAGCATTACAAAATTTAGCCCCTGAAACACCTCTGCTGTCAAGAAAAATTGAATATAAAAATTTACTGGTGCTCCCGGTAAATTGTGATAAATTTCAAATAGCGCCTACAGACGTACAATGGTAGCTGCGACCATGAAAATCTCAGAGTATGTAGTTGTGATATACAGTGCGTCCCAGATAAAACGAAACCAAGAATTATCGATGTTTTATCATAACTTAATCACAATTATAATTGATAAATGACACATATTTGGAAAGCTTAGATCCTCCTCTTTCATTTGATGCAACTCATAATAATGTATATTTCACGCATGAGTGATTAAAATCATTTGAAGAGAGGAAACCGAAAAGTCGTTTGGCGGGCGGTATCTGAATTTCAAAGAGAAAATCACATTTCTAGAAAGTTGAGTTTCTGCCCTTTCATATGACACCTCATTCAGGAAAAATGATCTAGGAATAACAAAGTTCTGTTAGTTTAAAGTAGTGCTTGCATTTCCATAATTTGATTAAACGAATTCGTTTTCACTGGCTGCCTACCGTATCAACAAACGAAATTAACAAAAGACTTAACTCCGTTTCGTTGACAATCAGCCTTATACGAAAGACTTCATGCATGGCTGATTGTCAACGAAACAGAGTTAAGTCTTTTGTCAATTCTGATTTTTGCTATGGCAGGCAGCCAGTGAAAACTAATTTGTTTGCTAAAATTATGAAAATTTAAGGGCTACTTTAAACAAACAGAACTTTGTCATTCCTTGCTCATTTTTCCTGATTGAGGTGTCATATGAAAGGGCAGAAACTCAACTTTCTAGAAATGTGATTTTCTCTTTGAAATTCAGATACCGCCCACCAAACGACTTTTCGGTTCCCTCTCTTCAAATTGATTTTAATCACTCATGCATGAAATATGCATCATAATGAGTTGCATCAAATGAAAGAGGAGGATCTAAGCTTTCCAAATATGTGTCATTTATTAATTATATATGTGACTAAGTTATGATAAAACATTGATAATTCTCGGTTTCGTTTTTTCTGGGACGCACTGTATAATTTCCAAACGGGAATAGCTAATCGGTCGATTTTAGTCAAGAAACATTGTTTTATAGCTTAATTAATATCTTGACCTTGAGAGGGAGCTATACAAAATAAAAAGTTTACTATTTACAATTTCATAACTTTAGACTCTATTTCAACCGCGACAACGATCACTGAATATTGTAGAATCGCATATGCTTCCAATATGTTCATTTGAACCAAATTCATGACCCCATACCAAAACTTTTCTAGTGCTTATAAAACATCCACAGGGGCATCCAAATATATCAACATTTTAAAGAATTACTATCAATCCAATTTTCAAATTTTGCATTACGTTTTAATTGTGGTTTGGCAATTTAGAAAATGGTGACAACAAACAATGATTCAGTATCAATCAACTCACCAGAAACTGGATAGCATGAAGGTCAAAGGTCGAAGTGCTCTTGATGTGGTCAGCCAGACGGCCTGGGGTCGCTATGACAATATGAGGTTTCTTAGATAGTTCACGCCCTTGCTCAACCATATCTGGACAGATAAATACAGAAATAAAGTAAAAACTAACACACCTCTGCAAGATAAGCCAATTAAGAACAATTGAAAAACTGTACAATTCTGAATGGTAGTAATAAAATTATCATCATTTTTATTTAAAACTAGATGGAATTCGACTGCGCGCAGTCGAAAATGATGCCTCCGTCATAGAGCAATTTTACAAACCGAAACGGAAGAAATTTTTCAAATTCAAGTAAGTGAAAATTCTCCAGTGGTTCTTGAGATATCGCGATAACGATCTCAATGTATGGAATTTCATAAGTTGACCTCTGTGACCCTTGACCTTTGACCTACGTGCTCCAAAATCTAATCAGATTGTCTTCCTATGGTGATACACACTATCATTAAGTTTGAAGTTTAAATCTCCAGTGGTTCTTGAGATATGATAACAATCTCAATGTATGGAATTTCATAAGTTGACCTCTGTGACCCTTGACCTTTGACCTACGTGCTCCAAAATCTAATCAGATTGTTTTCCTATAGTGATACACACTATCACTAAGTTTGAAGTTTAAATCTCCAGTGGTTCTTGAGATATCATGATAACAATCTCAATGTATGGAATTTCATAAGTTGACCTCTGTGACCCTTGACCTTTGACATACGTGCTCCAAAATCTAATCAGATTGTTTTCCTATAGTGATACACACTATCACTAAGTTTGAAGTTTAAATCTCCAGTGGTTCTTGAGATATCATGATAACAATCTCAATGTATTGAATTTCATAAGTTGACCTCTGTGACCCTTGACCTTTGACATACGTGCTCCAAAATCTAATCAGATTGTTTTCCTATAGTGATACACACTATCACTAAGTTTGAAGTTTAAATCTCCAGTGGTTCTTGAGATATCATGATAACAATCTCAATGTATGGAATTTCATAAGTTGACCTCTGTGACCCTTGACCTTTGACATACGTGCTCCAAAATCTAATCAGATCGTCTTCCTATGGTGATACATACTATCCTTAAGTTTGAAGTTTAAATCTCAAATGGTTCTTGAGATATCGCGCTAACAAACTCAATACAAGGAATTTCATAAGTTGACCTCTGTGACCTGTGACCTTTGACCTACGTACTCCAAAATCTAATCAGATCGTCTTCCTATGGTGATAAATACTATTCCCGAGTCTTAAGTTTAAATCTTAAATGGTTCTTGAGATATTGTGATAACGGTCAAACGGGACGGACGGACGGACGTACGGACGGACGTACGGACGGACAACCCGAAAACATGATGCCTCCGGCACCACCTTCGGTGGCGGAGGCATAAAAAGGTTTGATGACTTCTTTATAATGGACCCCTACATGTTTCAGTGCAAAAGAGATCATTTGCATGAAAATTGGTTCTCATTTAATGGAAATTTAACCAGAACTTATATTTCTTATTCAAGTACTGTGCATTAATAATACCTCTATAAATCTACTGAAATTAATCAGATTTCTCAAATTCCTTTTCTAATTGAACATAAAAACCTCTATACCAGGTTTAACTTAAAAGTCTAATTATTTTTAGACCTACCTATTCCTCCGATAACGACTGTAACTCTCAATCCAATCGGCTTTCCTAGGACTCTGAACTGCTCTGCAATCTGAATTCCTAGTTCTCTGCAATAAAGGGGGTTAGAAACAAATGCTTTCTTGGTATTGTAATTCAACACTTGCATGAGTGATTCAAATTATGGCTGCAAAAAAAAATGACACTAAATTTTGTCTTTATACCATACAAAATAGTGAGAGGAGTGATGAGGGAAATAAAAAGCGTGAAGTGGTTCACACAATTCGTCCTTGTTTTCACGAAGTGACGGTAGTGAGGAAAATCGTAACGCAAAGTGAATGCATTTTTTTTTCACTACCGTCACTTCGTGAAAACAGCGACGAATTCCATGAATAAGTAATGTAAAAACTTTTAACTTCTAAGATCAGAGAAATATCATAAATGTATGGTTTCTCCGACAAGGATTAGGCTACAAGGGTTTAATCTATCTTTAATCTAAGTAAATTAAATACTTTTGTGCAAGATTTTATGTACACATAATCAAGATGGAGATGAACTGTAGTCATAGTTTCAAGATGTTATTTCTTTACTCTTTTATCTCACCTTGTTGGAGTAACAACAAGACCAAAAACTCCATAAGGATCTTCGCTGAGTTTCTGAAGAATTGGCAGAGCAAAAGCAGCTGTCTTACCACTCCCTGTCTTAGCACAGCCAATGCAGTCACTACCTGATAGAGGAAAGAAGAAAGAGAATCATGATATAAGTCAGAATCAGACATTCAATTAACTATTCATTTCAAGGTATTTGCTGATCTTATCAAAAATTATTATCATGTTTGGGGAGGTTCAGTAATTGTCCCGTTTTCATTTTTGGTTATATTGTGGAATTCGGATCCAACAATAGGGAGGCCAATGCCCAAATCTAACTTTTTAATTACTAATTTGTTTATAATAAAACTAAGATTAAAAGAAAGCATTTACTTTCACTAAGAAAATTCACCCATCTGCCGACTCCAGAAGTTCCATCAAATAGGAGATATCCAGCTTTTAAGAACTCCCTTCCTTCTACGGCTGGCCGTACGTAAGAGCCTTGAAACAGATAAATTTCATGTCGCGAAATTACGTTGATAATTAGACAGGCCCGAGGGAATGGGCGTGTCATTGTCCGGACAAAGTTCATGATGAAGTTTAAAACTTCGCGCGAAAGTGCAATCACTCAACAGCGGCTAGCCTTGAATCGGTCGCAGTTCGCACACACGTACACACCGACACAGGCAAGCCCCGATGCAGGCTGAAATCCAGCCATCAATGTGCGAACGATTACATCTTCTACTACTACGAGCCGAAGGCGATGGTTAAAAAATGAAGAAGAGATATCAAAATTGGCAGGAAATAAATAGATATAATTCATTGATATTTACCTTAGATGTGTATTCCAATAATTTGATTTCCTCATGAGTATTCCTTATGATTTCAGTCGGAGATCTACTGTACAATCAACAAGAACGACCTCCAAAATCAGCACAATGCACAACACATTATTTAATACGCGTAATGATGCATGCACCGTACCGTACCCTAGCTACCTGGATATCCCCCCTCTCTCTCTCTCTCTCTCTCCTTCTACTTGGACCGGCTTTTCGTGACAACACATCATCCAATCATGTCTTTTCAACCGAACTTCTCAATTGAAGTATAGACTGCTCACGTAGACATTTTTTACTGAAATATCTTTTTTTTAAAATTTCTTATGCATGATTTACTGCACGAGCTCGACACTCGAGTCTACAGTGCTGTGAGAATAAGGTACTGTGCGTGAGACTACGAGAGATTTGTCTGGCGCGCGATATGACCGGAGCTCATACATATTCATATTATGATGTCGCAAGACCTACATATTTGGCTAGAACAATGAGACCACTGTTCACAGTTTTTCTTCTCATTTTGAGATGGCTGTAGCTATAGCTATAGCTCAAACCAATGCAAGATTGACATAATCATCATACTCTATCTACCTTCGCATGTTCAGTTTGTAAAAATCTGTATTTAAAAAGATATAATCTTTTTTCTTTATATTTTCTAGTTGTTAGAAGTGGCAATTGTGAACATCTGAAATGTTGATCTCTATCAAAAGTTCTTTACTCAAAACGGATCCCATATTTTTAGGGTCTACCTTCAGCCAATGAGAAGGTTTTTAGTGAGCAAACCGCTACGCCCTCTAGGATTCTTTAGTCTGTGATGCGCACCCGTAAAGTTGTTCTGCTACGACAATTATTGGACTCAAATACGTCAAAATCTGCAAGATCGTCAACAAATGGTGAAAGACTGTTACAGATCCGTGATTATAGGTATGTTGTGAAATGTATAATTGTATTTTCTTTTCTTACTTTCATCAATTTTTATTTTTACATAATTTTTTTCCCTCTGCTAATTTTTTGAAGTGGGCGACGAGCGCACAAATCGTAGGCGTAGTCCGTAGAAGCCTTATGCCCGGGCATTGGCCTCCCTACCAACAAGAGAAACAAATTGTGCATATGCTGATGAATAGACACTTTGACTTTAATTGTGAAAAATGTTGTCATGCCAATCAATTATTTTGTATAGTGCATGGCTAACTATCAAATTTGGAGGTCAGGGAAATCTAACCGTTATTGCTCCCCCCCCCCCCCCTCCTCGCTGCCCTCAGACTCCTTCATTAATTAAAAACCTATAGAAGTTATGGAACAGCCCAGTTCTTAAAGAGAAGGTTGAGTTCTGGGAAGAGGTGAAAAATAATTTGTGAGCGTTACTCATTCTGATTATGCAAGTGTGGAAGAACATCAGATAAGACATGTTCCCTGAAAAGCATGGCTCTTCAAATGCCTTCATATTCTAAATATGCATGTAACATCGTAAAAATCGGGGGGGGGGGCGGCTTTTTACGCCACGTGTTCGTGTAGTCCCGTATACATCTTTCTGTGTACAGTGTTTGTAACTTTACCAAGACTTGGCCAAATTTCTTATCATTTTGATGATTCCAGAACCTTGCAATACACACAAATTCTTATATGCTAGATGATCAATCTTTTCTGGTCGGTTCCACACCGTTTCTTTCACAATGCAATCGCATGACCAGAACTCAACTTCATCTTTAATTTAGGCTTAACGTAGACCGAATTTTCCGTCTCTTTCGTTCGTTAGCCTCTTATTGGGGTAGGGTCGGCTCTCTCTTTAGAGATGGAAACCGTTTATACACATTCCCTTGATAACGCCACGGCCATTTCAGGCCATATTGTTATGCCCCGAAAATCCCACAAAATGTCATTTTACCTCGTGCATATCCAATTGTAAATTAGGCCTATGCTATAATACATCGGTTCCACTTACTAACTCGACTGAAATAATCTGTTAAATGGTCCCTTTTAAGGAAATTATGGTGGGTCAAAATCGACATCCATGTTGAAAATCTTGCAAGCTGTGTTAAACTCTCGCTGTGCATGGAGTCATCTAAATCAATCTCATCCCTTCTAGTCTACGCCGAAGGCAAAATGATTATGAAGGAAAAACTGGGCGCCATCTACACGTTCGTAATGGCGTTATCACAGTTTTTCCTTCATAATCATTTTGCCTTGGCTTTGGCGTAGACTAGATTGAATGACACACGCCCCTAAGAGTAAGACTAAAACAACAACAACGATTTCGATGACTCCATGCGCAGCGAGAGTTTAACACGGCTTGGAAGATTTTCAACATGGATGTCGATTTTGACCCATAATTTCCTTAAAAGGGACCATTTAACGGATTATTTCAGTCAAGTTAGTAAGTGGAACCGATGTATTTAGATCTAGGTTAGGCCTAATATGCACGAGGTAAAATTACATTTTGGGGGATTTTCGGGGCATAACAATATGGCCTGAAATCATGGCAATGGCCGTGGCGTTATCAAGGGAATGTGTATAAACGGTTTCCGTCTCTAAAGAGAGAGCCGACCCTACCCCAATAAGAGGCTAACGAACGAAAGAGACGGAAAATTCGGTCTAGGCTTAACGGAGCTTCACCGCCACGGACAGAGGACAGGGGCGTGTGGCGAAGCTCCGCTGGATCTGCATGAGTAGATCTAGATCCGATCTGATTTTGACTAGAGTCTAGCGACGCGACGGAAATACTCGCCGACTCGGTCAATCACATTTCACATGACATACCCTTCAAAATTGGTGGAATACAGTTGTGTTGAATGGGCGTTGGTTGTTTGATTCCAACTGCTGTACACTGTCTGACAAGCCAATCATCAAGTCCAAGGCCCGAAAAGGACAACCTCTTCCCTTTTTCTACTTCAAAATCTGCCATTCTCGGTGGTTTGTTTTGTTACACGTGCATGCACCTACCATACGCACACAACCAGATTGCGCAAGTTTTATGGTATTCTTGAGAAGACAAATCCTAACTAGAATCTACGGGGAAAACCACAGAACTGAAAAACATTTCAGTTCTGTGGGAAAAACTTGGGATGTATGCAAACTTGCAAATTAAGGGGGCCCAGTATCGGGACCGCCTTCAAGAAAGCTTGCATTGTCTGGAAAGTTATGAGTTTATACAAATTTGAATAAACTTCCTTCTCCCCATCTCTAAACAAAAAATATATACGGTGGCGGCCTATAGCAAAGAAGAACCAAAGTATAGTGCAGTGGGGATTTAAAGTCGTCGGTCCAGGCATAGACGTGGTGGTAGGTCTATGGTCCAGGCAGGTTGCTTTCTTACAAGCATACACAACTATAGGCTTTCTTAGCCAGTGGCGGATCCAGGGGGGGGGGGCAGGCCCCCCCCCCCCCCCCCATGGAGAAAAAAAGAAGGAAAAAAAGGAGGAAAAAAAAGAAGGAAAAAAAAGGAAGGAAAACAAAAAGGGGAAAAAAAAGAAGGGAAAAAAAGAAGGAAAAAAAAAGGGGAAAGATTATTTTTTTGTTGAAAAAAAAAGTGTTCCTTCCCCCCAAGCCACTGAACGAAATATCTGACGACGTAATTTTTCCAATTTCCGGGGCAAAAATGTGGAGAGAAAGGTAAAGAAAAAAAAAAAGAGAAAGAAGAAAGGTAGGGGAGATCATTTTTTCCGCCAACAAAGTGTAGATCAGGGGGGGGGGGGGGGCGGGGCACTGGCGTCTTGATCGGGGAGAGGGTTTATTTCTGATTCCATAACCGTTACAGTGGTTTACACATAATGCTGAAATGACATAATTTCCGAAATATTTCCTCATTTTTTAGTAAATTATACATTTTTATGCGTTTGTTGTAAAATGACAAATTCCTAAATTTACAGCCATGCAGGCAAGAAATATGCTTCTTGAGGTGCCTACATGTCAGGGCCCGCGGAGCGGCGGGGATCGGGAGCTTCCAGCTCCCCCCCTTTTTTTTTTGGCAAAGAGAAATATAAAGAAAAAGAGCAAGAAAGAAAGAATAATTAACTGCCAGTGTCACAACAAAATAAGGGATCAAAAATGCTCATCTGACCATAATTTAACGCCTAAAACCCCTGAGCTTCTGGGGGCTCTGCCCCCTGGACTCAACCAACGGCCCTAAGGCGGGCCCCCTGATACTTATCTGACCGCAATTTAGTGCCTAAAACGCTTAAGCTTCTGGGGGCTCCACCCGCTGGACCCCATGCCAATCAGTGTCCTGCCAGTGTCACAAATAAGGTATAAAAATATGTTCATCTGACCGTAATCAAATGCCTAAAACCCCTGAGATGCCGGGGTTTCCGCATCCTCGACCCCACCAGGGCCATGCGGCGGGCCGCCCTGAATGCTTGTCTGACCGTAATTTATTGCCTTAATCCCCTGAGTATCCGGGTGCGGACAAGTTATCAAAATATGTTCTGACCGCAGACGCGTAGCCATGGCGGCGGTTGGGACCCCCCCCCCCCCCCCCCCAAAAAAAAAAAAAAAAAAAAAAAAAAAAACACCGGCCAAAAAAAAAGAGAGGAGAGAAAGAGAAGAGGACGTAGGAAGAAAAAGGAGCAGACAAAAAACATCTTTGAAATTCAGACAAGGATTAAAAGTCAAGAACGGTACAACGAATCGTCTTCTTTCTTAAATAATTTTAATGAAATGTCAAAGCTTCCGCGCTTCACGCAGGAGGGGGAGGGGATTGAATTCAGACAAGGATTAAGAGTCGAGAATGGTAATACGAATCGTCTTCTTTCTCTAATGATTTAATGAAACGTAAAAGCTTCCGCGCTTCACGCAGGAGGGGGAGGGGAGACCGAATTCAGACAAGAATTAAGAGTCGAGAATGGTAATACGAATCGCCTTCTTGCTCTAATGATTTGATAATACGTAAAAGCTTCCGCGCTCTGCGCGGGTGGGGGAAACTGAATTCAGACGAGGATTATTTTCGAGAACGGTACAACGAGTCGTATTCTTTGTCTAATGATTTAATAAAACGTAAAAGCTTCGGCGCTTTGCGGAGGAGGGAGGGGGAAATCGCCCCTCCCCGCATCCCCCCTCCCCCCCCCCCCCCACTACGTCAATGCAGGTCACCATTACGTACCGATATTTGGCTCGCATAATTTCAAATTTGGGCCCCCCCCCTAAGAAATCCTGAACCGCGACTGGTGTAGAGCCTCTTAAGCGTTGGGAGCCCCAAAAGTTTGATGGTAAAATTTGACTCAAATTGTATCATAATGTGAAAGAGGATCTAATTTAAGGGTTTTCAAAACATATGCATCGATGAAAGAATACAAAATTTAGATTTTTCTGCGTACAACAGAAAACCCAAATTATTGTTCTGCTTCTAATGATGCTAACTTAAGGGTGGACTTCCCCTCCCTGTATTCTATAATGAGCAGAAAAGTGCAATCTATTTCTTTTTCCATTAGAACATTTTTCTTCAACATGTCTCAGCAACAATTTGTTTATATTCTCTCAGCAAAATAAACCAACATTTCAAATATATACAGGGCGTCTAGAGGTTTTGTTTTGTTAACAAAACTTTAAAAAGTTACGCAAAACGTTGTTTGAATATAAAGCTCAAATCTGACCGAACGTTGCCTGCCCCAGATATCGATTTGCACTATCATGGATTGTATGTACTAATTCCCAATCATGTTTTCACTCCGATGGATTGATTATACTCCTTAGCATATAACACAAGCTACAATAAACACACCGTTTGGAATAGTAGAATTGTAAAACAGGTTACGTACGTTGGGTTCTTTATTATGTGCATGACCATCAAACCTTTCTGATTATCATAATAATTAAAACACCATATGGAATAGAGTTGTAAGCAAGTAACCTTAGGTTCTTGATTAGTGCACGACAATCAAACCTTTCTGATTATCATAATAATTAAAACACCATATGGAATAGAATCGTAAACAGGTAACCTTAGGTTCTTGATTATAACATTGTACATGACAATCAAACCTTTTTGATTATCATAATAATTAAAACAGTACGGAATTGAATCGTAAACAGGTAACCTTAGGTTCTTGATTAGTGCACGGCAATCAAACCTTTCTGATTATCATAATAATTAAAACAACATTATGGAATAGAATCGTAAACAGGTAACCTTAGTTTCTTGATTATGTGCATAACGATAAAAAAACGTCATGGTTATAATAATACTAAAAACACCTTTGTTTTACAATCTTTTTGGGTGCTCTTCAAAAAAAAAGATTAGAAATAAATGAGGTAAAAGTAATTATAGTTTGTACAGGCTAATGCACAGATAAATTCAAGTCCATTGAATTGAAAGAGTGTACAAGCAAGCTAAGGTAATGAGAGTATTATGGAAAGCATATTATCTAGGTACTCTAAAATGCAAAGACTCTCCGGAGTCATACATTTTGCACAATAGGAATGTCAGTTATTTTGTGAAAAATTGTTGGACACCAGTGGTGGATCCAGGGGGGGGGGGGGGGGGGGGGGGCCTGAGCGAATTATCGGCTGGCACGATTTTCAAGTTTTCGGGAGCAAAAAAAAAAATAATTAGTGCTCACTACCCCCCCCCCCCCCTCCCCCTCCCCCTCTCCCACTATGCGAATTATCGGCCTGTTGTTTCGCCGCTAAATATTTTCTCACGAATTGGGCACCCTCCCCTGCCGCCGACCGGATCCGCCCCTGTTCTTGGCATCTCGACAGGATAAAAACAAAGCAAACCTAGCTGTGACGAATTTAGAGTGCTATTGGGCAAGGGCGTCAATCTGCGCTTGAGCACGGGAGGGATATTTTGTGTGCCCAATTCGTGAGGAAATATTTAGCGGCGAATCAGCCAGCCAGTAAAAATCCGGGGGGGGGGGGGGGGTAAGAGCATAATTTTGTTTTTCTTTGTTTTTGGCCAATTCGTGTGATAATATTTAGCGGCGAATCAGCCAGCCGACGTATAAGTGGGGGGGGGGGGGGGGTGGGGTGGGGGGGGGGGGGGGGTGGGGGGGGGGGGGGGGGGGGTGGGGGGGGGGGGGGTAAATGAGCACTATTTCTTTAAAAAAAAAAATTAAAACGTAAATTTAACTCTCATATCCTTGGTAATATATACAAACTCGTTGTTTCTGACAAAACATCAAAACATTGGGGGACATTAGAATATGATGCCCTCCCCCTAGGAAAAATCGTGAGGGTCGACGTGTCCCCCCTATCACCCCCCCCCCCCCCCCCCCCCGGGAACGACGCTCTTGCTATTGGGGCCGTATTACCTTCCGGGCTTCCCCAACTCGGTGCTTTTTAATTTAATTAGCATTCATATATTGGGACTTATTAATTTGTTCAATCTTTGTTTGTCTCTTCATATTCTTTATTTCCAAAACCAAGGATGCCGTCTAAATGCAATTATGCATGGTCGGACGGTTTTAAAAATCATATTGTACGAGATGCAGTACAAATGACATAGCCATTACATTTTAATTCCCTGTCATATATGATACTAAACATTTTAAAATGTCATTCTATTAGCGAGTGTTTAAGCCTGGAAACCATCAATATACATGTAGTGATATGAAATCGAATTTACTATTTTAGTCCTTTACGTTTTGATTCTCACTCTACCATTGCTATATATGCTAATTAACTTGACAAATTCATAATTTACTTTCGTAATTTGTGTGGGAGCCCCACAGAATACCCCCCCCCCTATTTTTGTGTGTATCTTTGACTTACTATGTATGACACGAGTATATTTCTAGCCCCCACAGTCCCTCCTCTTAGTTGATTAGGTACCACCTCCTGCGAGAGTGGGCCTCACCCACAACTAATCTAAACACACCAGCTGGGATACCAGGAGTGGCTCCTCACTTTGTTTTTGCCACGCATCCTAGTCAACATTCTATTCTTTTTTGTCTTCCTTTAAAAGGTAAGAAAGAATCTTGTATTATTCAATTGTGTTATATTCTTGTTCTTCATAATATGTGTATTTCTAAACTATTAGCTTCACTATTCACATATCACATAATTCAAACTAATTCAAAGGTTTAAGAGTTCAGGGATGAAGAGTCGAGCACGGGT
>JAVYIG010016771.1:0-29556 GCA_035222895.1 Strongylocentrotus droebachiensis
GTCTCAAGAGCTTCTTTCAAGAACCTTTGGAAGACCAAGCACTACTAGAATAATGGAGTCAAGAACATAGAAATAGAGACAAAATCTTTCTCCTTTTTTCATGGAATGTTAAAACGCCATTAAAGATTGCAAGAATCACGATATAGTAAAGGAAAAGTAATGTTGATTTCTGTGATAAGAAAATTTCTAGCAATACCATGGTTTCAACCCCATAGATATCATCATAATTGGGGTGTTGATTATATAGGAAACCTATACCATAGAATCTTGTATCTCATCACCTTTTGGAATTTTTTTTCTTCAAACTGTACTTTTAAACGTCCAGTAGCACCTTTAACTTTGTTTAACTCTTTGCCTGTCTTTGTAGACAAATGAAACAAGCAATGGACTGCCACACTTGATGTTTGTTACACAGATGCAAATAGCATATAGAGAGTCAAGGATGAGAATGAGATGTTCCAATATGACACCCATAGAGACATAATCTACCATCAGTAGGTTAAAAAGAAAGTTAGATAAGCGAATGCCGAGACAGTGATTATCATCGACTTCTTTTGGAATTTTTTTCATCTTAAAATGACTTGATCATTGGAGACATCTCGCTTGTAATCAGCCAATTATTTAATGACAAAAATAAAGTTGTTCTTTGAGAGCCAGAAGGGCATTAACTCTGATAAATTATTTGAGTTAACACCTTTCTGGCTCCAAACAAATGTCTTGATTTTGGAGAAACCGTTGAATTTCTGCCGATTTGTTTTATGACAAAACAAATCGTCTGTTGAGAGCCAGAAGGGTGTTAACTCTGTGTTAAATGGTATGAACGATGCCCTTCTCTCTCTGTCTCAACATACAAAATGTTCAGCTGGAACAAACCGATTGTCTACCCCAGAACCTGGCTTCAAACAAATGTCTCGATTTCATGGACACTGTTGTATTTCTGCCAATTATTTTATAAAATGACAAAACAAATCCTCTGTTGAGAGCCAGAAGGGTGTTATTCCTTTGTTAAAATATATTAGCTAACATCCTTCTCACTCTCAAAAAAACAAATGATCAGCTGGAACAAACCGATTGTCTACCCCAGAACCTGTCGCCATACAAATCCTACAAGAGAAATTCTGGATCACTGGGTCCGATGTCGCGGTGATATCTAAAGAAGAATTCGCTCGTCACCATCGAGACAGCTGGATAGAATCTAGTCAAAGCCAATTGTCCAAAGACGCATCACTCTACCTGCTTATCAGTTTGTTTGTGTTTTGCCCATACATTGTATAGATCATCCTACACAAAAAAGTTGGAATTCCCTCCCTATTTTCGTACACAAAAAAAGAATTTGCTGCTTATTGTCACTGCCCCCTCAATTGACTTCAGGAAGCATTTTTCTTGCAAATATCAATAGTTCCAGCAAATCCTAAAATATGTCCTGGTAATTCTTTACCTTACATAACTAGAGAACTATCATATTTTCTTATTCAATACATGCTGAAACAAGTATTGTAACATAATTTCAACAAAAATATTTTTGTTTGCATTATACCACATTCAAGTTTAAGTTTGTTTACATTGTGTACACTATTTCCACTTTTGAGTATGTTTTCAATATAATTTTCACTCCTCTGCATCCCCCTTTCTCTCTCTCTCTTTCTCTCCTCCTCTCTACCTCCCTCTCTTTCTCTCTTTCTCTCTCTCTCTCTCTCTCTCTCTCTCTCTCTTTCCCCCACTTAGTATCCCCCCTCTCACTTATTTTTTCATTTCCATCTTTTTACTCTCAACTCTTTTACACTGTACAGAATAAGCCAGCCTTGTAGTTTTCCCATGCTATTGCAGTGAAACAAATATAATTTAACAACATCAATCTTTAATGTGTATCCCCTCCATTTTATCTCTTTCTTTTCTATCTTCTCCTCATATCACTCTGTCCTTTTCAAATGGAAGTTTTTCCTGACGTCAACTACCCTGTCTCAGAACCATGGATGTGTTTAATCCTGTTATAGAGAGATATAATTATCACAATAGGATAGCATTGGAGTATGACAGGAAGAAAGAGTGAATAACATCCATCAGAATATAGAAAAAGTAAAGTACATGTACAAGGAAATGAAGGAGAAACTGGAGATTAGATGAAAATACCAAAAGGATAGAAAGAGAAAAGAGAGAGAGAGAGAGAGAGAGAGAGAAAGAGAGAGGGGAGAGAGAGGGGAAGAGGGGGAGAGAGAGAGAGAGGGGGAGAGAGAGAGGGGGAGAGAGAGGGAGAGGGAGATAGAGGGGGCGGGATAGAGGGAGGGGATAATGTTGTGGTGACTAAATTACAATGGAATAATATCCAAGTCTGACAGGAGAATAGAAAATTACGAAGTCAAAATGAAAAGAGAGAGAATGGGTCATAAAAATAAACAGCGACAGAGCTGGATAAGAGACATGAATAAGAAAAGAGAGAGGAAGAGGGAGATAGAGAGACAGAGACAGAGAAACAGAGGTAAAGGAAGATTAAGGGAGGGAGAGGGGGAAAAGACTATTGTGAATATATTATCACACAGATAACATTCAAATATGACAGGAAAAACATCTATAGAGAACATAGAATAAAAACCAGGAGAACGAAGGTAGCACTCAGCATAAAATAGCAGGCGAGAGGAGAGAGAGAGAGAGAGAAAGAGATGACTTTTTTAAATTTTGTTTAATTATCACAATGGTATGACATCCAAGGATGACAGAAATACATCTATAGAGAATCTGAGAAAGAGGAAACAAAAGAGCGAGGAAAAGTTACACATGAAGAAGAAAAGATGGGCTTGAAATAAAACACAAAAGCAGACGAGATGTGTTTTGACAGGTAAAGAAGTGCCTACAATAGTGAGGAGAATCAAGAAGTATAAGAAATGTTCTAAAGAAAGATAACATTCTGAAAGAGATATAAGTAGATATGAAAAACAATGATATAGCTTGATGAAGAGTCGTGGCAAGTACAAAATTGCCTAAAAGAGTGAGAAGAATGATGAAGTGAAAGAAGTTAATTGATTAGTAAAAAAAAAAATACAAGCATCACATTAGGGGAGGGTGAAATCATCAATAGAGAACGAATAGGAATATACAGAATGCATAATTTAATTATAATAAAGATGGATAAAAATAACACGAGGAAAAAAAAGACATGTTGCGTTAACATAGAAAGTGGATGGGACACTCAATAATGATGAGTAATATAATCAAATGAAGATGACATGAAAAAACTCAGACAGGGAGAAACACTCACACCACAAAAAAGAACACTGCTATGCCCTCAAATACTCAAGTTCAAGTCCGTTAAAAATGTACATTGAATGCAAACGATCATTTCCACAGGGCGCACAGGATATTCTGAATGCTCCCGACTTCCGTTTGTATCTCAACAAAGCTCGGGTCCTTTCTAAATGCCTCGTTCAATTTCAAGGAAGACTAACACAATGTGGAATACTTATCTTTGCTTCGCAATTCGCAGACGACTGCATCGCATTGCGACACACGTAGCTACGCATTGTGAGGTTGATAATAATGCCATGTAGATCTGCAGTCGGGACACATATTACCACAACTATATCTCCATGTTTACATTCTATACGAGCATCCTGGATTAGGGTTATATAAAACAATTTCAAATCCAGCCAATTTCTTTAACTCCTCTCCACAATTCCTCACCCAGAGCATGATCGTAAAGTTAATTCCCAACCTCAACCCCCCCCCCCCCCCCCCCCGTCCCTTTTTCCTTCCCCCTCCCCCAGGCCAATTTGTCTTTTTAAGAGCCCTCTTCTCTGGTCTTTTTTATCCAGTCGATGGATTCGAGTATGTTGAGGTGCGTTGGAGAAGCAGTAAAGAGGAACCGGAAGTGAATAATTTGTGGTGCTACTTAAGAATCCGCTCCTCACTGCTTCAGTCATCCTAGATTGCGCTACTTTGTTTACTGGATATTCTAACACGCTACAAAAAAAGGATGAATGTCAATATCAACATGCTGTAACAGAACCCTGTAACACAGAGCCTAGCAATTGCTTGTACAATTATTTGTTGCAATCAAGCACAAAAATCAATTTTATAATCAATTGCTAAGCTTGGTGTTACAAGGGAAGAAGATATCTAACAATATCTATTATATTAAGTATGATGAAAAGAAAGATAGGATCTGTTGTACAAAGCAGTAGAAGGTTAATTGTAACATATTTTTATCAAACAAATATTTATATTCTTGAATCAATGATCACTGAATATAAATATAAAACAATAAACAAAATACAACCGAGAGGATTAATTATTTTTCTTCAATTACTTTTTAGATTCAGTCTGATATCAGTATTAATAATTAAACTATATTTATCAAAGTTTAAAAAAGCAATGTACAGTTCCTATTTTGTTGTCAGGAGTTCTTTATTTCTGTTTTTTCTTCAAATTTTTTATGCAGAAAATTTGAGATTCCCTGAGTGGTATTTTTTGTGTGTTCAAAATTAAGCTCTTCTTAAGCATCCCAGGGATGTCTTCTTCCTGGCATATTTCTTGGTAACATAGAAACTCAACATGAAATATGAGGAAATTGTAAACACTTTCTAGCAAGTTCTCTCCACCTTTTTCATGATAAAAGAAAGATATTTCATTGATTTTCATCATAAAGAACTTATTTAGTTGTTTTTTGGTTAAAGAGGAACATGTAAATGAATCGAGCAGAATGTGATTATGAATATCATGTTTACATGGAGGTAATATGTAGGTAAATCAACAGATAGCTTAATAGGTTGGATTACAGATATTGATGTTTACATCCATAAAATTAAGAAATTGATTGTAGAAGTACTCATGTCTACATTCTGATAATGTTCAGATGTTTTAAAAACCTTTTTCCATAAACTTCAGTGATTGGTACACTTATAGTTAACCTACGAGTGAATAAACTGGGGTGTAATCGGGTATCCTTAATCAGTATCTGTGCAAAAGAGGGCGGATTGTTTGAGCGCAAGAGAGACATGCGACGTAAGATAATTTGAAGGAAATGGACATGTTGATATAGCCGAAATGAGACTCGGAATAGATAGAGTCAATTTGCCTACACTCATTTGTCGGAAGCACAATCACAAACTGTATACCTAGTATCTGAGTGTCCACTTAAGATGAAATACCCTATTCACATTCAAAACATCAGCCAGACGTGACTTAGGGCTTTGAAGGAAAAAACAATTGCAGAGATTTTTAAGAAATCAAATGAAGGGTGATTACACTACCCTTTTGTATTGCTGAGAGAAACTCAAGTTTAGATTATGTAATATGTCACTGTCATTTTTGCCGGTTCAACGGGTGATGGGCAAGGATATTGAAGTTGTGTTAGGTTAATGATTTTTATGAAAGTCTTCGCGATCATGTCTGAAGTGGTTTGGGGCATGCAAAGAGACTATTATTCATGCCGATAGCATTTCTCAATATATTCATTCATCACATAATGTTGTTTTAAATGTCTAATTTCAACTTTTGAGGGAGTCCCCATATCTGCATAGAATATATATATTTATTTTTTAATAGGGATATTAATCTACAAATCTACGAATAAGTGCAAACATAGCCATTCATTTGCATCAAGCACTGTGGAGATATTTGAATGAGACCTTTTTACACAAGAGCTCTGAAAACTGAATAAGGTTGTATATGTCTCTCGCTACCAAAAGGGCACTAGAAACAACACTGCTGTATATCTTTGGTGAAAGCTCCTCAGTGCAAGAAGGTATGTGAGGAAACACTTGCATCCTTTTAACAATTACCCATTACAATGCACTTATATCGTCTGTTTGGAGTCAGAAGGGCCTTAACTCTGTCTTAAAGGATAGGAGTTAATGCCCTTCCAGCTCTAAACAGATGATATGTAGGCTAATTTCTAAAGCTTTGGATATTATATGCGTCCTGTAATGTATTTCGATATTTTTGCTTCACTAATGCTGCAGCAAATTGAGTAATATATATTTCAATACATATGTTATGTCATTAAAATTATTATTAGAAAAACAATTACATTTGAGGCCATACTATTGTATCTTTTTAATACATGTACTAAAATGAAACAACATTCGATATCTGATGCACACATATGGTGCCTAGTTAGGTGTATTAATGTCTGAAGGTAAATGTAAAGACTAAAAGCAAGAGTGTTTTATTAAAGTATCATATATTGTATCGATCAATGACATTAAAAGCACTTTGGCTAATTAACTCTGAATTACTGCACTGTAATTGAAAATAAAAAGTGATCATGCCAATGTTGGAATCATACTAATGAAATATGCATTAGTATGACTTCCCTGTAAAAGGCAAACACGTACTTATCAATACTAATAATGATATAAATAGAATATTCTGTTCTTGTAAAGTGCATATATCACATTAGAATCACTCTGTGCGCTTCTAATGGACTTTTATGTTATTTCCCCAGCTTTAGCTCCTTCATTCAAAGTTCTTAGTGCATTCAAGGAATAAATCCTACCAGGTCCCCACTTACTACACATGGGTTGAGTGTGGTACATGTGGATTAATTTTTTTCAAAAATAGAGATCATGAAATGAAGAGCTTAATTCCAAAAGGAGCTAAATCCACTTTTGATGAAAATGGAGTTATTGATATCAGAACATTGTTCATTATAGTACCCGTCTTTGAACAAAATTATTTACTTAAATTTTTGGAGCAATTATGAAAAAAAATCAATTTCTAATATCACTTTTCCATAGACGCCTGTACAAAATCTGGTAAACAATGGCTTTTTTCTCCGAAGTTACAAACATGGATTTAGCTCCTTTTGGAATGAAACTCTTCAAATACAGCCAATAGAAATACCATGTCAAGTTTAATCATGGAATCCACATTCAGCTATGTACTATAACCATCATTAGAGAATTCCAACAGATTAATACAGATGCATAACAGAAGAGAAAAGTAATAACTTTATGGCTGAAGACAACAAGGGCTTTATTAACACATTGAATACTAAGATCGAGAACAATTTTGGGTGAAATCGATTTGGAAAGCATGACAAATAAAAATGAAATTGTCTCTTTAATAGAAGGTAAAGTCCTTTTTTTGCATTCCATGTTAGGCATATTGAAGTAAATAGAAATAGAAATAGAAATATCTCATCACGTGAGTAGCATCAACTGAAAAAAGAGACTCTAAGCTTTCCAAATATGTATCATTCATTAATTATGGTTGTGATTAAGTTATGATAAAACATCGATACTTCTCGGTTTCGTTTTTTCTGGGACGCACTGTATAGTATAAAAGGACAGAATTAAAATATAATTAGAAATTAAATTCAGAAAATTTATCATGATCATTATTCTTATTATAAAGAATATCATTGGATCTTTATAATGTATTGATATCTTTAAAAAAAAAAATAATAATGCCAAAATGTTTTCCAGCAGATGGCATCTACTTTTTCGAGAAACCTATGAGTGTATGGGATGACAAACATAAGATATCTAAATCATCACAATTTAAGAGAAAAATGCTGTCTTTAAAGTGAAGCAATCTATTGTGCTTGCTCTTCAAAGGATTTGAAACTAGACGGTAAGAATATTTCCTAAATTGATTGCCCTTTTATCCCACATCTTGCGGGCCATTTTCGAGCTATAGAGATGAACTTCAGCATAATAGTAAATTTGGGGTCAAGTATAAAATACAGAATACAAAAACTGTTCACTCTAGAACAATAAACCATGTTCTTTTTATAGTACCATTTGATCAATCTTTTATGATCCTTGTCCACAATATGTGGCAAGAATAACTCAAACGGTATCAAGAATTATCTGAAAAGGTAAAATTTTGTGAAGTCTACACTTTCCCCACAAGCTATCATGTGAATATTCTTTTTTCCATGAGACTACCTCTATTTCTTTACTCCGCTTTTCTGTTCTTATCTTTGCAAGATGATATATTAACAAAAATGATATAGATAAAGTCAATCTTTTCCCAAATGACATACTCTATCTTTTGATTTGATTACACCATAGACAAGACATGGGTACGTAAGAAAGCAAGACATTTTTATTTTCATATCTATGAAAGCTTGTGGAAATATCAACACAAGCTTGTGAACTAGATATATAAGCAAAGTTATTTATCTTATGATATATTTTTCTTCAGGAGGGAGGGGTGGTTCAAGCGCAGGGCTCTATAGCTTCAAAACCCTTCTGCTTGTATAAGAGATATCCTGCTTTCGTCATCCAAATCTCGGAATGGCTTAGCCTAAGCAAAGTGTCATCTGCCTAGCAACGGCTAATCATTGCATCAACGCAAGAATTCTTAATGAACATATTTATGAGCAATGTGGTAAAGGTCATGTGGTATCCATGAGCTCCTGTGATTGGTCAATATGTGTGCCTAGCTAGCTGCGTGCTCTGATCAAACCAAGAGCATATTTTGATAATGTAGCACTCAACCCCCGAAGAGATAAAAATATCAATGATTTATAGTATACCTTGGTATATTTGACAACCAACACACCTAGGAAGTTCAGTATTTGGGACAGGTCTGAAAACAGAACCTCAAGATGGTATCTTAGATTGATTTTAATCTGTGATTTTAATGAAAATCTGCCTCAAAATGTTTTTTCCCTTATCATTTTGATATGCATCTACTCATAATTAATGACCAAACAAGGAAAGAGAAAAGTAGTCTGTAGAAGTGGTAGTAGAAGTATTAGTAGTAGTAGTAGTAGTAGTGGTAGTAGTAGTAGTAGTAGTAGTAGTACTTAGTAGCAATAGTAGTAGTACATAGTAGCAGCAGTAGTAGCAGCAGTAGTAGTAGTAGTAGTAGTAGTAACAGTAGTAGTAATAGTAGCAGCAGTAATAGTAGTAACAGTAGTAGTAATAGTAGTAGCATTAAAGATGTAACTGAAACATTGAAGTATGCTTTAAACATCTTTCTTTCTTTCAAACTATCACAAACAACTATATGAAATTCATATCCTTCTCGGCATTGAATAACTAAAATTCAGTTACAAGACGGACAGGAACTTGACTGCATCTGAAGTTTGCAAATAAACATATAAACGACAAATATAAAAGGAAAACCTGAAAAATGAGAGAAATATATATATATCTACCATCTTCAGGCACAAAGAAGAATGTGGATGTAGACTGAGATAGTTTCCTAGCTTCTCTTTTCCTTACTCCCATTGTGAGCTTACTGCTATCGTGTCGTCTCATCTCCATCTCTCCCAAGAGAATTCAAACTTCCAGCAAAAATAGTTCCTCTTATTTTGTCCCTTTTCCCTCCTTCCTGCAAAGCTTAGTCACACCTTAATCCAATCCTAAGGTGATCTCTTGATCCGGGAGTGGTTTGGATTAGCAGAAGGATTGAGGAGCGCCGAGAAACATCCAATAACTATCCAGGGAGTTGGTTGGAAGAGTTGTGGACCCCAATGCACAAGTGCGCCTGCCGGAAGATTGTTAGAGTATCAGCGTGCTTCCACCCAGTGTGCTTGGTTTCGTTGTAAACAAAAGCAAAGGGGGTGGTAAACTAGGCTGTTGCGTGTAGGAGTATGTTTCTTTCTGCCGAGAGAGCGTGTGTGTGTATATACGCTTGTGTCTGACTGCACGGTGATGTGATGTGATGTGTGTGTTTGGGAGTAATCAACCGAGAAGCAGGAAAGGAAAAGAAAGAGGTGGATGGAGGGGGGAGTAGAGAGCTTCCTTCATTGAGAAGTTTTATTGCTTTATTTCATCTCCGTCTCTCTTCTCTGCCTACTGTTTAGGGGCTTGTTAACTCCAGTATAGCTGAAAGCTAATACGTGCCTCAGATGTAATTAGGTGGTGTGGTTTGGCAGAGTTTCAAATCAGACATCTGCTCAGAAAACATTTCTCACTTTCGCTTTTGTCTTCCTTCTTTTCCTTACTCTCCCACTTCTTCTTTTTATTAATGCTTTACTTTTTCTCCCACTCCACTGATTATTTTTCTTCTCCTCTTTCTTTTTCTCTTTTCCTCTTACTTCTTCTTGATATCCTTCCTTATTCTTCTACTTTCCCTTCTCCCCTTCCTCTTCATCTTCTTCTTCTACTATTGTTATCTTTTTCTTTTTTCATCATCTTCTTGTTTTTCTTCATGTTCTTGTTCTTCTTCTATTCTTTTTATCTTCATCTTCTTATTTTTATTGTTCTCCCTTTTATGGTTTAGTTTATATGTCATCCCTGACTTTGCCATCGTTTTCTGAGTGTATATTCAATTATTTATTTTAAAAATTTGCCCAACAACACCTGATATTGACCCTACGTATTTTACAAGTCTGGTGTGTTTCGTATGGGCTTGGAACAAATTAGTAGTACTGGAGTGCAAAATAACACCTCACTATCACAACTGTAAATGCCATGAAGACAGTCTCATTTTCCATTGGAGAGCATTTCAAATGTGCTTGGAGTTGAATAGATGTTATACTGGAGGTACATATCAATGTAAAAACAGATGTTCCACTACACCTCATTTTCATGCTTCATGAATTTTATACATTTATGCAAGTATGGTACAGATTTGGTCAATTCTACAGTTTTGAAAAAATATAGGAGTACTTAAAACAAAAATTATATCACTTTCAGAATTCCAATGCTACTAACAACAGTTTCATTTTCACTTCTGAAAGCTATTCCAATACGTTTGAAGTCAAATAGATGTCTGCTGGGTAACCAATGGGTTTCATGTTGCTCAAAGGTTAAGTTATTGAATCCACTTGGCGATTTCTTGGAACTGCACGAAGAACTTTCATTATGAAAGTGCAAGTGAGGAAATCTTCCAAGCAGCTGTCATAACACGCAAATCTCATTTCTCAGAAAAAGATGGACTTTGAGTACATAAGCATACATGCCATTTGTGATACCACCCTCCTATGCTAATACCTTTGTGTGGAACAAATCTAATCAAAGTATTGATTTATAATGAACAGATAATTCTGTCAAATAAATACTGAAAAGCAAAAACAACCTGCTGAGAACCAATAGGTATTTTCTCAAAGAACGAATGCCCTTCCGTTCTGTCTCTGAATATCTATATGCAAGAAGGTATCCCACTGCACACTTTCAGTGTTACTAGACATAGACTATAGATTATCATAATTGAAAAGAAAGATATAATGGCTTTAGATCGTCCGATTCTCAATTACTTGTTATTCCGAAAACTTAGAAATCATGGGGGGATCGGTCATTTGCACACGCTGGACCTTACCTATGGAATCAATTGCCACAACATAGTCGTTATATTTCAAGTGTAGATTGCTTTAAACATGCCCTCAAAACTCATTTGTTCAAAGCGGCTTATGATTATTATGTAATGATATATTTGACATCTAGAGTAGATATGAAATTAATATACTTCTGAATCTTTACAAAAAACAGCTGGGAGACGTGTAGTAGAAGTAGTAGTAGTAGTAGGAGGAGGAGTAATAGCAGTAGTATTAGTAGAAGTAGTAGTAGGAGTTGTAGTAGTAGTATTATGAGAAGCAGCAATATTAGTAGTAGAAGTTGAAGTAGTAGAAGGATGTGGAGTAGTAGTAGTAGTAGGAGGAAAAGTAGCAGTAGTAGGAGGAATTGTAGGAGGAGGAGGAGGAGGAGGAGGAAGTAGCAAAATGGAAACTAGTATTAGAAGCAGTGATTACTTAAATACAAATTATATCAACAGAATTAATATTTGATTAACCTAATGAAAAGGGGGAGGGGGGATATATTCAAAGTCATCTCACATGGTTTTTATAAGATTAGAAACTAAAATATCTCACAATCAGGTAGCATCCATATATGGGTCATTTCATGAGATTGGGGCAACAAATATGACAATGTCCATGTGACGTTGGTATGAGATCTCCTACTACACATGGAAGATGAAATTATCCGTGGAAGATTTTTCTTTAATGAATAAAGATATAGTAGTGCCCTGCCAGAATTGTCCTGTTTCAGTTGCTTTTCTTCAAAATCTGTGCTCAATACAAATTTTCCTTTTTACAAGCTTTACATGGGCATCATATTCATATGGCATTACATGAACTTTGGGTCCATAATATTGATTCACCATGAAGCTTGAATGCTTCTGGAGATAATTGGCTATGCTTTTTGGCAAAACTCAATTTGAGCAAACATTGTTACAGTTGCTAGGAGACATAGTTTCCCTCTTCTGGTGAGTCACAAAAATTGCCCCAACCCTGTGGAATGACCCATATATGCAGTAATAAATCTTCTGTGTAAGATTAGTTTTTGGGCATTTCTTTGTTTGAGAAATGTTATAACCTGATAACCTTGTTTCCAATATTTTTGTATCTATAGATTTAATCTAATAAGATACTTCCGTATTGATGGCTCTCTACACAACAACAAAGACATTTACAAACTGAGCTCGTAACATTGGAAGTCAAATTATGGAGAGAATCTAATAATCTGTTTCTGATGGGATAAAAATCCATGTTTTGGATAAAAGAAACTTCTGTTATTTCCCTCGGGAACCCTACAGAGAAATTACACAAAAACTCAACTAGTTTCAATATTAGTACTCCCCGCAGAGTATTTTTTTCAGAATTACTTTGAACATTTTTACCATTATGCAGTTTCACTGAGAATTCTCAAGATTACCTTAAACAATGCAAATATTATTTTTAAAAGGAGCAAATGATTTCTATTTTAACTCTTGAAGAAGATTTTCATCAGTCGTCCTGAGTAAACACAAGAATTCAAACTTGAACAAAATCATATTTGGACTATAAAGACAAGTCTCTCTTAATACACACACATAAAAACGATGTACTGCAAATGTTCATTTCAGTTATGTATTCAATACCGAGAGATTTAAGAAGAAGAAGAAAAAAAAAACGCCTCGTTTGTATACTGTGCAGTGGGGAAACCTTAATGTGAATCTGAATTCGGTAAATTGCCCATACACAAACACAAATTACCATTTAAGTCTTAATGCAGGAAAATACAACCACATAGAACTGGCTACCTCCGAGATGCTGTATTAAGGTGGAGGTTTTTCTCTGTGGCATGCCTGGTGTTCACGGTCGTGTATTTTAGAAATGAAAATAGCTTTTAGCATGGTCGCAACACATATAATTGACAGAGTATTTCTATTGGTTCTTTCAGCCATTAAGCAGTTAGGCGCACAGTTACTGCAATCCAAAGACAAAAACCTATAGACAGTCAGGGAGGGAAAAACAAGGGAGAGGTGGGAGGAAGGAGGAAAGGATGAGGGGGAAAGGGTGGGGGAAGGAAAGGGGGGGTTTGATAGCTGGTCATATCTCTCTTGCTCTCTCCCCCTTCCCTTTCTTTTTCTCTCTGTGTCTCTTTTCTTATTATTTCTCTTCTATGATTGATTGATTGATTCAAATTTTAATCCATTTCATATCAATTGTTTGCACTTTCTAGCCATTCTTTGACTCTCTCACATTTTGTCTATCCCTGAATATCCTTTGATTTCTCTCTTACTCTTTTTCATCTTTCTTTAATCCCCTTTTCACCCAAATTTCTCTCTCTCTCTCTCTCTCTCTTTCTCTCTCTCTCTCTCTATCTTCCTTTCTCTTTCTCTCTCTCCCTTTCTCTTCCTTACTCTTTCTTTCTTCTCTATATCCCTTTCCCCCTCCCTTTCTCTTACTCTCTATCCTCTCTATTTATATTGGTGCAGAAGACTATATTAACATCTAACTTTAATAACATATACAATCAGGACTCCTCAATCCTCTCTCTCTCACATGGTGCACCCGCAAGCCTACTGTATATATACAATCATGCAGTACATTTTAATTCTCGAAACCGACATGACAGAAACATTATCCAATCCAAAACTAAAAGTAGCACCTTAAAAAGTAATCCCAAAAGGAAATTTATGATTTCTTTGTGACATAAATCATCATCTTAAATGGCTGAAGCCAGCATAATCTTGAAGCACCTCAAAACCCAGACAAAGAGAGAGTACAACTCGCAGAAAAAAACTTGTAAAGCCATCAAAGATAAGAAACGGTAATGGTGGGCAAAGAGGATAGCCGCAGTCGGGCTTCAACTCTATAAACGAGATAAGAAGATTAATGGAGGGTATTTTTAGGAAACAAAGCAGCTGAGCCTCGACTATCTCGAGAGAGTTGTCAATTTTGATGTTCTGGTCAAGTGGTATCTGCCGCAGTGCGACCCTAGAGGTCAGCGAGTCTTGGTGAAATGAAGATTGCCCCTCCCCCATTTCATACCCGTTCTAACAGAGACACGCTTGATCTGCGAATCAATCATACAAGAGGGGTAGGAAGGAAATTATCAAATAAAACTGACATGAAATAAATATAAAGGAATCACTACTTCAATTTTTAGAGAAACATAAGGAATAGGTCAAATCAGCATTAAATTATCAATCTACCAAATACCACTCGCAATTTATATGATGTAAATGGGAACCAGATTTTTTTTTTAATCCTTTGCTTTTGAGCAACTAATCATGGTACCTTGGCTAAATCTGGGGAGGTAATCTGAAAATAATATTGTCTTTCATGTCTGGAAAAATGATGTTGATTGTCATTACAAAAAAATCACATTGTGCAGAACTAATATCATTGGTGCTTTTGTAGATGTCTTTTTAAACTTTATTCGAGTGCAGACATTAATGAATGACTTGTCCTAATTTTGATTTGTTTTGACACTTAATATTGTTTTACTAACATAACAAATAGCAACGATATCAAAATACCACTCCTCGCGTCATTCCATTGACTCCTTGTAAAAAAAAAAGTTTCTTTCCCTCATTTATTTCTAGATTCTACTTATTTCACATGCTGTGCACCCCCCCCCCCTCTTTCTTTCTCTCCCTCCCTCTCTCCCTCATTTACTTCTAGATTCTACTTTTTTCAATTTTTGTGCTACCCCCTTAACTCCCTCTCTCTCTCTCTCCTTCCCTCCCTCTCTCTCCCTCATTTACTTCTAGATTCTACTTATTTCACTTTTTGTGCTACCCCCCTAACTCTCTCTCTCTCTCTCTTTATCTCTCTTCCTCTTCCTCTCCCTCTCCCTCTCTCTCTCTCTCCGCCTATCTGCCTCATTTGCTGCTAGGTTCTACTTATTTCAAATTTTGTGCCACCCCCCTAACTCTCGCGCTCTTTCTCTCTCCCTCCCTCGTTGCTACCTCCTTCACTCTCTCTGTCTCTCTGTCTCTCTCTCTCTCTGTCTCTCCCCCTCTCTCATGGTTCCCTCAGCAATAATCCCAGCCCTGGTAATACATCAATCCACTTGGCGCATCATCTTGTTCTTTTCCCCTCTTATAAGTACGTTCCCCGTCTCATCTCCAATCCCTGACAGATGGCCATACAGATTACACTGCTAAAAATATCCTTCTATGAGCTTCACTCCGAAACAATCCGCAAACATCCAAACTAAACATGTCATCACGAAAATTCCCTTCAGAAAGAGACTTTGAAATTGGATTGGCAAACCGCTCAAAGGAAATAAGGAGTCCATGCTGGAGTTATATAGGTTTTTTTTTCTTCCTAATGATGGTTACCATTTGAGGCCTGGTCAGTGATTTATTGATGAAGTGATTTTATTAAAGTGGTGCTAGCATTTAGACAAAATAGACTCTATTTATAACAAAAAACTGATGGCTGTGTTATGTAATGTATGCTATCTCATTGCTACATGGTGAAAATGACATTGGTCTCCCGCAAGAAGGTTGCCCTTCTCATATCCCCTTTCTCTATTTACCTTTTTATTCCATCATAGCCGTTGTACCGTCTAAGCTGTCTTTTGTGTCAAACACCTGATATTGGGGTTGTAATGTGTTTTTTGTCCTCGATTTTTAGAAGGTCAAGTAACTTATAATGTTCTTGTTTTCAACGTAGGGATGAAATTTACGAGATTTTTAATCTTTCATTTCATTTGTCCCAACTTATTATTAAACCAAGCTTCACTTGTATTAATTGTCATGTTTGTAATTTTATATTTTTGTATTTGTACTTTATATGGTTTTAATGAGTGAATAAATTAAATTGAATTGAATTGAAATTTGTTATCTTCAACATTCAATGTAAGTTTTGTTTGATTCTGTGAGAACTTATTTTCTATTTGTTACCAGAATTCAAGTTTATCTTTAAAATGGTGATCTTGTTGTCCAGTTGTTTGTTTCAGTCTCATTACTTCAGGAGATTAAATATATGACACAGAGTGTGAATGGGTCAGGTATAGGATTAACAAAATTGAACGGCTATTGTAGGTCATCGGGCTACTATCGACATGGGCAGATAAACGTCATTTGTAAAAATAAAAAAAAACTGCAAAACATATCGTGATGACTGCTGGAGACGTACTTGTTCATGAAAGTTATGAAACCTATTACTCATTTATACAAAAGGGGATACAATTCTATGATACACAGGTGGAAGTAATTAGCCAAAGGTATTCATGAAGCACCTACATCACCTTGGCAGTGATAAACAAAATGGCCCAAATTCACAGAGGAGGTTTGTCGACAAACCTCCTTTGTGAGTTCAGGCCATCTTGGATGACTCCATGTGTAAAAGATCCAAGGATATTTGTGGGGGGAAATTTGTACAAGCTCTATCTCTGAAGTGGCATATAAAATGGCTTGGCTGAGAGATCAGGAACACTTTCACTTTCCATACAGTACACAGTCAATCAAAATTATTAAGCCTAAATAGCATCAATTATTACCATAGCAATTACGGGGGTACCCATTTACACCTGGGTGGAGAGTGGCATATGTAGATTAATGTCTTGTCAAAGGACGCGAGTACCAGGCTGGGATTCAAACCCAAAGGGGTAAAATGTGAGTGCTCTTTAGATGCAAGCTTCTTAAGACCTACTTTTCCTCAAACACTAGCTTGAAATAATAATAATAATAATATTGGATATTTATATAGCGCACATATCCGCCATGCATGGTGCTCAAGGCGCTCCAACCCTTACCCCGCTCTGCTAGGCAGCCGATTTTGGCGCTCACAGCATTCAAGGAATTCCTTACTACCGGTACCCATTTAACACCTGGGTGGAGAGTGGTAAGTGTAGATTAATGTCTTGCCAAAGGACATTAGTGCCGTTGAGGGATTTGAACCATGGACCCTGTGATACACAGTCCCAACGACTTATCCACTAGACCACAACACCTCTGGCATGTCTCTGGCATCCTCTGCAAAAGAGTAAAGAATGTCATCTCAGGTGGCCTATGGTGCCAAGCTTTATTTTGTGCATCTCTAGGGGTTAAAGATATTAATTTTATGAAAACAAGTCCTCCCATATCAATTTCAGTCGACACCTAATGTTTTGAATGACCCAGATTAAATCTCTCAGACAACAGTTGGCCAACTAACCACTGTTCTCGTTTTCCAAATGACGAACATTCCCATTTCTGAAACATGGAAAGGGAGAAACAAAAGTTGTTCTAATTTTCTGCTTCCCTCCATCAAGCCGACAGTGCTATCTATTTCTTTCAACTCTCTCTGTTGCATTTTGCCTGGGTTTCATGCCGCGACACTTTCACGCTAACTCAAGCCCAGCATGCATCTGGGCAGCTGTGAGAGGGAAACAGCGATCTGGAGAAATGCAACATCACGACTGAGGTATGGACCTGAGGTGTCGACATTGTCATCACTGTGGTGACAGCAAGATCACCTGCCAGTCACATGACCAACCTTCCCCTTACATAACAATGACTAGTTGCTCATTAAAGGGAAAAAGAACATCCCTTTATTAGTATAGGGAATACTTTTTATACGACACTGGGCTTAAGCTTTTATTCCAAAATCAGGGCCCCATTTCACAAAACTTGTCATCAGCGACAAATGACAGTTTTTTTGTTATAAGCTAGTGAAATCCTTGCTTCTGATTGGTTATCAGCAGATTTGTCACTGATTTTTGTCATTTGTCTTTGAAAAAAGGCTTTGTGAAATGGGTCCCAGGTTTAACAAAGGGAGTTAGTCTGAGGTCTAAGGGATTGGGTATTTTCGTCTCAGATTCTGAAACAAAATCCTGGATTTATAGCTCATGCTGCAATCATATTTATAAACCTTTAGGTCAGTCAGGAACCCCATGACTTTTACAAGCCTGTCCGATTATCAAGATATTTATGATTGAAAATCAAAATCAAATTTTGTGTTTTCCCAACGTTTTTTTATAACACTACAGTTTATTGGGGGAAATGAGTATGGTATGACCGGTCACTCAAAGATTTGAAGTGCAAGTTTTTTTAGGGCTTCAATATTACACCATATCACAGACACTGATAACACGAAGGGCCATGCATCTCAGATTCAACATTGTTAAACGATGCCTTTAAACATGATTGGACACCCAGGGGTGGGTTTGTCTGAATTAGCAGAATACAGACCTAGCAGTCAATGGTGATGAAGAGAGGAATTTTTTGGACAGAACAACTCTTTGGTCATGGCTAGCATTGGCTTGGACCCCTTCGACCAGACACAGCATGGAGTCTCAAGAGGCGTCGCGGTTCTTGTGCATCGATCATGCTTTGACCGTGAAGGCGCCGCGGCCTGTCGGGAGACCGATGGAAAATTATCGTCTCAGTGTGTGGGGCACTTCTCTTGCTAATCAGAGCTTAAAGGGGAGATCACACCCAAAACAAAGGATTTCTTCCTCTTATTATTATTTGACCATTTAGGGGGGTGAGGGGAGAGGGGGAAGGAAGGGGGAAGGGTGGGAAATCTAGCTAAATTTCTTTTTATTAAATAAAACAAATTGTTAATTGATATTCAAGATGTAAGAAACTTTGAATAGTCTTTACTTTCATTGCTTTTATGCAGATATGCTAATAAATTTCCAAATGTACCAATAAAATTAATCTGAATCTGAATCTGAAATATGCACTTTGAATGACTTGATATTCATTTGGAAAACAAAAAATGTGTTTATCTTAAAAGAGGCTGAATTTCTTTAATTGTTGACAGATCTATGACTGAAGTACCATCTGCGTATCCTTAGATCTACATTTGCCACTCTCGTCCTATGTGGAAATGAGTACTTGATATGCCGGTACATTACATATATGTGGTTACAGCTAGGCTAGGACCAAAAGCACAGCATGAAGGGTTGGGATTCAAAGCCCTGCAGTTACATGTTTTGGCAAGGCATTAATCCACATTTGCCACTCTCCACCCAGGTTTCAATGGGTACCTGGCAATTACCGGGGTAATGATAATTGCAGGGATGTCAGGAAGAACAGCATTGATGCTGATGAGGCGACCCTGGAAAAACAGATTATTATTATTCTTATTATTATTGTTGTTGTTGGTGGTGTTGATATAGTGTTTTTAATTAATATCATCATCATCATCACTATTATTTAACATTATCACCACCATCATCAACGTTATCAGTATTGTTATAGTCTAGGATTTCAATCTGTAGCAGATAAGGGTAAAAGCCTAAACTACACCCTCCCTTTGATCCATGTCCTCTTCCTATTTCACTCCCTCCAAATCTTTTCCTCAAACATCTTTGAAACTTCTCCGCCTAAACCAAAACAGATACAGATACCCTGGTTACAGGATCCTGGTTACCTACCGCCAACCCAGGGGTCATTCGGAGGTCACTTGATTCAGTGACGTCATTCTGCTGTCAGACTAGCAGCAACCTAATCTCCACGTATTCACTCTTCACATCGGCGCGCATCTTTGGCATATTTCACCTCAGACATTAACCGCACACAAAACCAAACAAATAGTGAAGAATGTGTTCTTTTCCCTTTGCTTCAAACTAAACATGTCCAAGCAAATATCATGGAGGAGTAAACAATGTGATTTGAGGATTTCAGTACCAAGCTTTGGTTTCTTTTAAATGATTAGTATTTCAGAGGATGTGATTTTATACCTATAATCTGCTCATTCTTTGGTAGATTAAGAGTGAATGAATCATAGTGCTTTTGGGAATACAAGCACAGAAAAGCCCTGTATGAGTCATTTTCTCAGAGAGGGTCACAAAAATGCATTTCTCTTTCTGCAAAAATGACAGCTTTTTCAACTGAATACATGTATTGTCCCACACAATGAATCCATCAACCATCATCTGATATATATTACAATAATATTTGAATTTCAATAAGGAAACAGAGGAATCTTACATTACCCTTATATTAGTATTGCATGGCCTGTCCCAATTTAAACTGTACTAATTGAATGTTAAACTCTAGATTACATGGGGGAAAAACATCAAATATTGCCATATTTGAAATGCATATAAAACTTGAGGCCTGCCTTAATTGGTGAATATTATTACAAAAGGCATCTGTGCACGAACATCTGGAATTGCATTGGATGGTTTTAAAGTCGCCATGATGAAACAGTCTATCCTTCTATTAATATTTCATTGATCATTAAAGTTATAAATACGAAGTTAGGGTGAATGTATTTCTACAAACATTACCTAATCCAAACAATATGAAGCCGCTGTGCCGCACAGAAATAGAAAATTGCTCATGCAATGATAAAAGCTGGTTAATAATTGTGTGATACGTGAAGTTACTTTTCTAATGAAAATTAAGTTAGAAGGAATATGTGATCCTGCCTGACCCCGTCTGAGTAAAGTTTCAAAGGAAACAATCCCAACAATTTCATGCTCGATGGGGAGTCATTATTAGAGGAACAGTATCTGGTTGTCCCTGGCAACCATGGGCGATGCCATGACGTCACACGAGATGGTGAGTGAGAGTTGGAAGAAAGAGAGGGAGGGAGGGAGGGAGGGAGAGAGGGGAGGGAGGGAGGGAGGGAGAGGGGAGAGAGGGAGGGAGGGAGAGGGAGAGAGAGAGAGGGAGGGAGGGGGAGAGAGAGAGAGCGGGAGAAAGAAAAATGGGGAGGGGAGAGAGAAAGGGGAGGGGAGAGAGAGAAATGGGGAGGGGAGAGAAAAAGGGAAGGGGAGAGAGAGAGAGGGAGAGAGGGAGTGATTGAAAGAAATAGATTGTAATGTAATTTACTGACAGTGGAGTATTGAATTTGACGAGAGTGGAAAAATTCTAAAACGAAATGAGGAGTAAACTTCAAGGAAATGACGGTCTATAAGATGATGTGTGGAAGGAGAGATGTAAAAATATAAAGGTGAGGAACTAATGGGATGGTACAAGAGTAAGCGATGAGGGAAGGGTGGAAAGATGCAAGGATAGAATCAAAAGAGGGCAAAATTGAAAAATAAGACATTAAAAAGATGAGAGAGTAGATTAAGGATAGAGAAATGATGGAATAGACGAGAGGATGGTAGGGAAAGTCTTTGGTTAAGATAAGATGAAGAAGCAGTAGAAGGATTAATTTTAAAGATAGGAGGATAGAGAGGGTGGAGAGATGGGAGAAGGAAATGTAAGCTAGGGAAGATGTGGTTATAAAAAGAATAAGGAGATTATACTCATGGAGAGGATAGGTGTGGAAAAAATGAATGATTGGATAGAAAGAGGGAGGTAATGAGATGAATAGAAGAATGATTATGAAAAAAGGAAGGATATAAGAAAAAAGATTGGGAAATAGGATGATATCATAGTGATTTATAGGAGAATTGTTAGATGGGAATATAGAGAAAGGAACAATGAAAAGAAACAATATGAGGATAGAACAAAGAAATATCAAGTAGGCAGCTGGGATAGACAAAATATGATAGTAAAATGAGAAGAATAGGAAATGGAAGGAAAGATAGTAAAAGCATTTTTAAAAAAAAATTGAGCTGTATACATAATACCCTACACTACCAAGAGAGAGAGGCACAACAAAATCCAAATAGACACATAAACGGAGACAATAATGAAAGAGATGAAGACAGTGTTCAGACTATCACGTGAGTAAAAAAATTAATGAAACAAAAATTCCAAACTGCCCAGACAATATTCTTTCAATACACAATGGCAAACAACAATTAATTATACAGACAGGCTCATAAAAGGCTAGCATATATTTAAACGACTTAGTTTTAGTTGGGTATAAATGGGGGAAACACTTCTATTTTCCTTTCCAAGATCCAATAAGACGTAAACAAGATGATGAATGTAATGAAAGTACCCTAAAATTCCCTAGTTATGAACATATGGATATGTTAATTTTTTTGAAAGAAACATTAGCCGTCCTTTCTTTAACACTTCACGGATCCGATTTCTGACATTCTACACCAAATTATTAAACAATTAAAGTACTTCACGACTATTCTAAGTATTCAATAGAACCTTGAATTGTGATATGGCCATGTTTTTGACAAGTACGCCATCTTGCAACCAAATAACTTGGTACTTGGGATATTGAAGGACATGCGACTCTCTACCTTCAACAAGGTAAAAACATCAAACTTGACAATCTATTCCTCCTATGATGCTTAGGAATGCTATTTCCAAATTGAAGAATGCATTAGCTTCTGTATCAATTCAATGCAGCTGTGCAGTGCAGACATGCACGCAAGCAAAGACTTTTACAGAACTTTGATGGGTTGTAAAGAAAAATTCCTTCAAAAAACACAAATGGATAGAAGGATAAAAGTTGGGCAGGCTGTTTACAAGTATCATTTGTCGTTTGGTTATGTATTCAATATACAACCTCTGAAATATTTGATGTTCAAGTGAAAAAGTTTTTCAGAATCATATTGAGAAACATAATAGTGATAAGTGGATGAACTAAAGTAAAAGAAAAATTCCATCAAACATAAATGGATGAAATAAAAGTTGGTAAGAACAGTTCAGAACATTATTTTTGTTAGCATACGATAAATGGCCTCTGATGAATCTACCACCACCCTTTCACCCAGATTTTTTATTTTTTTTATGCATTTTTTTTAAACATTGCATAAAAATGACATTACATTACATAAGAACAAATGCAGAACTAATTTTGAGTCATAATTGCCAATAAAGCATAAGTTTCAATTTGAATTCCTAGGAAATATTTTTTGTTAACGACAATAACAAAGATATTCATGCATGATTCAGACTTTTCAATGACAGTAGATGTTAACATGGTAGCTGTGTACAGTGCGTGTGACTTGCATCCGGAAGCTATAGAGTAAACTATCACTTCATATCTACACAAGATAAATGTATCTGTTATGGAAACCTAGAGTGCCTACTGCCCTCTTGTGACAACTGCTCCCACAGGTTTTAGTGTGGCTTTTCGATGTCTAGGAACTAACATAAATGAATGATAAATAGTAGATGATGTCATGACACACCGGACTTAATTTCAATTCTTCTATTACAAATGGACGATCAATAAGAAATTATTAACTTATGAAGAATTGGCTGGTTCTTTGTTTATTTGGCACTATTAACCCAAGTACTTGTATTTCTTTCTTTTTTCCCCCTTTTTTTTGTTGTGCAATAAAATAACAAGAATAATCTTGCAAATGTTAAGCAATACAAGAAGCTATCAAAGCTTGGAATATAGAATTTAAGTCTTGAAAATGAAGGCCCATTTTACATTGGAATCATCAGTCAGAAGGGTGAAGTCAAATAACAACAAACAAGTAAGAATATTCAAGAATAGTTATGATTTCTTTCACCTAGGAGTTCTTCAAAAACTCATTAAAAACAAATAAATAATCAATGCCACATTATTGACAGGGCTTGAAAGGAAAGTGAAAAGAAAAACAAGAAACAACTAGATGGACCTTCGACCGCGCGCAGTTGAAAATGATGCCTCCACCATGGAGCAATTTTACAAACCAAAACAGAAGCGAGCTATTTTTGCATACATAATGAGCCCTGTGACCTTTGACCTTGGATCTCGTGACCCCAAAATCTAATCAGTTCATTGGCTCTGCAAGATACATACATGACCCAAGTTTGGCAGGAATCCATCAATTGGTTCTTGAGATAACGCGATCACGAGAACAGGACGTACGGACAGACGTACGTACGTACGGACGGACGGACAACCCAAAAACATAATGCCTCCTGCTACTTTGTAGCGGAGGCATAAAAACATAAGTCATAACAAAAACAGTAACATTCACTGAAAAATCGTGTTTAAAAAAAGAAACGCTGATGTTAAGTGTAAGTGTTATGCTTAACATTTCTGTATCTTATCACACAGAGCTCAATAAATACGTGCAGGACCTTTGCTGTGGCCAGTTGCCATTCAATTACAAGTTTAAAACAGAATGTAGCATTTTTTTTGCTGTGGTTTACAATATTATATCTGAAACAAGCCTTTACGAGTCAATGCTCTTTATCCTCTATTCAGAAAACAATTCAATAAATTCAATCGTTCTTCTTTATCAATTGTACATTTATTTCATTTTCATAAAACTACAATCAAAGCAAATGAACAATCATACAACAAAACGATGAACATAACAAGTAATCTATATCATCAGCAATGTATAACAAATATTTTGTGTTACAATCTATATCAAATAAAAATGGAGAACTTTTTTTTAAAGCCTATGATGGATGTGAGGGACAAAAATTCCCACTAGAAATTCATATCAGTAGCCAATGTCTGCAACATCCTTAGTGGAATACTGCCCTCTAGAGTCCACAATCACACAGATAGCGGATCACGATTGTGGACGATCTTTCCTCGGCTTACACAGAGTACAAACATGAAGGAGAAAAAATACAGACTCTGGGTGGACGTTATCAGCGAAAAGCATCAATCATCACAATGTCATTTCTCCCTTTCGCATTTTGCAAATTGGCAAAGCGATCATAATTTTGTTGGCATTAAATGTTGACAGGTTGTCGACTGAAGACTAAAATCCAGACACATTTTCTTTCTAATTGGTCTGCAGTGGATTGCTACAAAATGAGATGCCATTGTGGGGCATGTACAGGCATTTCATATATGAAGAAAAAAATCACTGTGTCCATTTCTCTGCCATCGCATTTGGCAAACTGATCATAATATTGTTGCCTTTATGTGAGGACTGAAGAGAAAGAAGAAAGAAAAACAGACAATTTGTGTGCTCTTAATTGGTCTACAGTGATATGCTACAAGTGATATGCTACAAGTGATATGCTACAAGTGAGATACATGGAGGTTGAAGTCCAAATACAGACTACAATACGTCCAAATTAAATCATCACTATGTCCTTTCATTCCTTTGCACTTGGAAAAACAATCGTTAATAAGTTTGCTTTATGTCTGAGAGAGTATTGACTGATGAAACAAATCCAGACATTTGTTAACCCTTTTGATAGGTCTGCAGCAGAATGCTACAACCTGAGAGATATGTATGTTGTAGAGCAAATTAAAAGCATGTGTTGCTACAAGCCCCATACATAACCGCTACAGCATATCATAAATAAATATATTATCCATGTCGCTTCTCTCCTATGCATTTGGCAGAACAATCATAATATTGTTGGTTTTATGTGTGGGATAGCATAGACTGAAGAAAAATATCAAAAATTGTTTCCTGTATTAATTGGTCTGCGGTAGTATGGTATAAACTGTGTTTTGTTGTTTTTCCAATTTAGGTACATAATTTTATTATCAATAAATCAATCAACAAGAAATGCTTTTAAACAGTGCTAACATCCTTATTCATCCATCCCTTCAAAACACAGCTATAGTGATTTATAGCCTTCTCCATATCTTGCAACTTAAGTAGTCAAATGACAATGTATGTATTCTATTCTAGCAGGAGATCCAGGGAAAGGTAGTTTCAAATTTCCTGTTTGATCCTGATTCCCTGTTGGTTCATTGCTATGGCAACATAATGCCAGCGGCTTACAATTAATGAGATTGTCTGCTGCATGTAGAGGTACTATAAAATGTTTGAGTCGATACTCTAAAGTGTTGTACACTGATTATGATCTACAATAAGAGTCTTCATGAGGCTGGATTTTATAGAACTCAACTAAGAACAACTTGTTCTATTTATTAAATGTATGTAAAGCTGCATTACAATCTTGGGTAACAATAATCATGGGCATAAGATATAGGTCATTTATTGAACATACATGTAGATATAAATGATATCATATCACAGATACAAGGCCACACTTTCATTTTCCACTTGATTGGGGTGTGCAGGTGGACCACTACACCAGGGTTTTCCCCTACTCTTATACGAATAGTGCAGTGGGTTCTTAAAGTGCAATTAAGGGTGGCGACTCTCCTGTACACGGGGCCTCCATTTTACGTCCTTATCCGAGGGACGGAGTGTTTTTCACTTAACATAGCCTGCGTCTATGAACAAGGGAAAGGGGATGTTAACACACAACGCAGGCTTCAGTCATCAGCCTGGGTGGGAGTCGAACCCGGGTTCTTTGGTTCGACAGGCAGATGCTTTACAGATTGAGCCAACAGTCCCAATACTGACACACCTAAACACATTTTGCAACATTAAAAATGAGTATTTTACAGAGCTGCCATCATGCTTAGATGTGAAAACACTACACAGATTCCAATAGATGGTAAACACTTTTCAAGTAAGTACTAAAACAGATCAAAACACCCTGTGCCTCATGTAAAGGCAATTTACACACAGTTCAGTTTGTTAACCCTAATATCTCTGTTGTAATCAGAGAGGTATTTGAATAAGCAGAAGACCATTAAAGTGGCTGTCTATCTGAAATCTCAGTCACCCCCCCCCCCCCACAACATCACAAAGTGCATAGAGGAACTACTAACCATCCTCTTGACAAAAGATGTGTTTTATATCAATCAGATGATCTTATTTTCTATTAGTATTAGTAGTCCTTTAAGATAATGTAACAATTTTTTATCATCAAATGACAAATTTAAATCTGCTATGAGATTATATAAATAAATTGAAAGATATTCATCAGGTGAGTTATACATCTGACATTATATCATTTAATTGCATATTATAAATTAGTCTAATGTTTTTCGGCTGGGTCCTTTGTTATTTACTCTGTACACTGCTAATCTCTTTGTTATTTACTCTGTACACTGCTAATCTCATTTCAAATGTTCGAACAAATTTCCCCGAGATATCGTGCCACTGCTATGCAGATGACACACAGCTGTATGTATCATTCAGACCTGATGAACATGCTAAAGAGCGATGTGTCTCACTCCTAGAAACATGTGTTGACTATGTACGTGGATGGATGTTGCAAAATAGGCTCATGCTTAATGATGGTAAAACTGAATTAATGATCATTGGCACACCTAAACAGACATCCAAAATCAACTTAAACAGTGTATCAATTGGAGACTCTGTAATAGAACCATCTGTTAGTGCAAGAAATCTTGGAGTACAGTTCGATTCGAATTTGAATATGAGAGAGCATATCAAAAATGTCTGTAAATCAGCATACTACATGATCTATAATCTCAGACGTATTCGTAAATATTTAGATAAGGACATTACGAAAGACATTGTACATGCATGTATCACCAATAAGCTGGACTATTGTAATGGTCTACTGTATGGGATCCCTGACTCTCAAATAGTGAGATTGCAACGGGTTCAAAACACCTGTGCAAGGCTGATCTGTGGTTGTTCTAAATTCACACGGATCACCCAATTTTAAGAAATCTACATTGGTTACCAGTACGCCAGAGAATAACATTCAAAATCTTGCTGATTGTATATAAAGCACTTCTTGGTCAAGCTCCCACTTATATCAAAGAACTGTTGAATTTCAAACTAATCAACACAATCGCAACTTGCGCAGTTCCCGAGATACTTTGTTGCTACAGATCCCATCTATCAAAACAAAAATAACGCTAGGTGATCGAGCATTTGCTTGTGCAGCCCCAAAACTCTGGAATAACTTGCCATTTGAAGTCAGGAAATCATCATCTGTAAACGTCTTTAAGTCAAAACTGAAAACACTTCTTTTTAATTAACTGTACCGTAAATCTAAGCATATCAGGAGCTCTTGTTAGCGCAGTAGAATATATACCTAATGTTGGATAGATTCTGCGCTTTATAAATGTACTATTATTATTATTATTATTATTATTATTATTATTTTTCTTCTGTAGCATGATGAAAAGGTGTGTCCATTTAATACTGTAAGTGTCGATTTTGATTCTCTGATATTACTAAAGGTGCCTGTATATCACAGTGCAAATTGTCTTTACTAAAAAAGAAATAAGTCACATTTTCAGACTTCCTTTTGAAGTCAGACCTGTAGCTGGTAAGATGATCTTAATATGCTTTCATAAGATGCCATTGTATTTTACTGTCTTGTCAGTTGTGTAATGATAATTGGTTTCACAAATGGTCTCTTTGTTTGGCGTTTAACATTAAAGGGATAGAGCAACGTCGATCTGGCGCTGCTTAGTGGCTGCCGAGCTCACGATCAATTGGGCAAAAAGAATTTTCATTTTCGGTTTAATAAAATTTGGAGTGGACTTTAAAAGATTATTATTATTATTATTATATTATTATTATAAAAGGTAGATGTGCTTCAACAACAGCAAAATAGGTGAAAACTGAAGATGTGGTAGACCACAGCACACTGAGCCATGCACTCTTTATATTTTCAGACCATATATTCACTGCCATGGGATGGAGCACTTCATAACATTTAAGATGGTGGTGAGAAAGCAGCTCTTCAAACATACTTCAAGAGGAGAAAGGAGATGAGAGAGAGAGAGATAGAGGGAAGAGATGGAGAGAAGAGAGAGAGGGGGAGGGGTAGAGAGAGAGAGGGAGGGAGGGAGGGAAAGAGAGAGAGTGAGGGAGAGAGGGAGTGAGGAAGAGAGAGGGAGGGTGGGAGGAAGAGAGAGGGAGGGTGGGAGGAAGAGAGGGGGGAGGGAGAGAGGAAGAGAGAGAAGGAGAGAGGAAGAGAGAGAAGGAGAGAGGAAGAGAGAGAGAAGGAGAGAGGAAGAGAGAGAAAGGGAGGAAGAGAGAGAGAGAAGAAAGAAAGACAAAAATAGAAAGAAGAGAATAGAAACATTACAGAAAAAAAATACAAAGGAGCCTGAATGAAAAATGAAGCATGAAATATTAAATGAGATGCAGTTTATAAAAAAAGAGTTGAAGATGTTTGTGAGTACTGAGGAGAAGAGACAGATAATAGAGAAAGAGAAATAGATAAGAGAAAATAGAATACACACAGAGAGAAAGAGAAGAAGAGGAAACAAAAAAAAAATTGATATGAAAGAGTAAAGAGAATTGAGAGAGTGAGAAGAAAGGGGAATCACAAGAGAGAGAGAGAGGGGGAGTGGGCGAGAAAGAGGGGCGAGTTTCAGAGATGGATAGAGGAAAAAGAAGGACAAGAGAGAGAGAGAGATAGAATTAAAAAAATAGATTGGCAAATTGATGGCATGTAAATAAATCATTTGAAGAATTATATATTGTTTGTTTTTATCCAAAGAGAGAGAATGTGAGACAGAGAGGGATAGAATCAAAGATGAATAGCAAGTGCAAATAAACCATGTATGAATAATGCATAACATTTGCCATTAGCTCCTAAACAAATAGTCATAAACCATCATCCCATACAACAGAATGCAAACAATTGTTCAAAAGATGAAAACAATTCATCTTTCGACAAAGAGGATCCGGTACAAAAGGCTAAATACCCTGCAATCTACTAATGGAACCGTAAAAAGCATATCCAATGGATGCTGAAAGAAATCACGATTTATTTTCAATCCTTTCGCCAGCATTGAGAAATCTGATTCAAATGAAA
>JAVYIG010016772.1:0-29554 GCA_035222895.1 Strongylocentrotus droebachiensis
GATTTTTTTTTTTGATTTTTTTTTGAGGCACTTCATCATCATTTTGAAGCGCAATTTGTTTAGGACTTAAAAAAAAACAGTCAGAAAACATTGGAACTAGATTGAAATCAATAAGAGATGATGCGATCATGTAAAGTGCAATTCGTCCATGTTAATCCTCTAATACCAAATACCCAAGCAAAACTCGAGCCAGATGCAAATAAAGATAATCTTAAAGACATTTATTTATGCCAAGAGGCATATTGTCTATTGTTATGACTATATTGTTAACTTGTTTCTTTTCCTATTTTTTAAATTTAAAACAATATTTAGGCAACGAATAGAGAGTGTTGGTAGACATCTTTAAGAAGGAGGATAGCAATCAATCATGGGCACACGGGGGGTAAGAGGACCTTCTTTTTGTTTGGTCCCAAAATTTGAAAATTTGCCGGATCGACATTTCGTTCCGTTGGGGGGAGGGGGGAGGGGGGGGGGGGGTAAGGTCACCTTATTTAGGATTTAGGTCACCCATTAGCACCATTAGCATATTTTTTGTTTATTTGTTTAATTTGAAGAAGAAACAAAAAGGGGGGGGGGGTTTCCTCCAAAATACACACATAAAAAAAACCAAAGGGGTGGGGGGGGGGGGGGGGGAGGTTCAAGACAAGAATCAATTACTATTTTGTGTGTGTATATAATATAGGCAATAAAGCCAACAAGTGAACACAAGCCAAGCCACCTAGACGAAACTGATTATGCACATGCATCTGCATTTTGTAAAGAGAAGAAAAAGATTAAGCGGTGGAGATACGTATTTCAAAGTATGGGTGATATTGCTAAAAACAGAGGTTTTTTAGAGAGGAGGGGCCCCTACAAAAGTGAGGTGAGAAAATTCGTACTCAGACTCAAGATTCAAGATTCAAGATTCATTTATTGGTCCATGCATGCAAACATTACATATAAATTTTGCTTCCAATGGCTTTTTGACGGTGAAAATACAAATGATAGAAAATACAGTATAACATTTAACAATAGAAAACGATGTACGTAAATAATGGATAATTATTTATAATGTGCATGTGGAAGTGGGTATTCAGTACACACTTTCTCCCTGATCAAAAATATTTTAATGTCTAATTTAACTTTTTTTTTTAGGTAATCGTAAATATCATGACTGGAAATGTTTTACCGAACAATATTATCCTTTTAGCTAGTGTGAGATATCTAATATGAGCATGCGAAGTTTTGTTAAGAGTTTAAAAAGCGGTAAAAACAAGCTTACCGCACGCAATCACAAGAGACACCCACTTCCAATAAACGAACCAATCAGTGTCCCGGAACCGCGGACACGGGCTGGCGGAGTGACCCTTACCTGTATGACTGCATGAATACCAACAACACGAGTGAACATTATAGCACCAGCAGACAGCGTCCTATGAGACCAGCGAATGAGTCCGAGCCATAAACCCGGGGGAAAAGTTGCGGCATATTCTAAGAAGTCTACACGCGCCAAGTGACCTCAAGGAGATGGCATAGAGAAGGGAGCCGAATCTAAGCAGGAAACTTGTCGAGAGGGAAAGGAATATCCTTCTGAGGCATACCTTGAGGTAAGACCTGGCCAATTGGTATCATTCCACCCTTTCAATCTCGCCTTCTTACTTATCTGTTTCTATAACCCCATTAGGGTCTACAGGGAAATACTAGAACCTACGCAGGTACGTCTCACCTCCCTGATCTACGTTAAATGAAATCTTTTACATTGCAAATAATACACATTCCCCTATGGGGGTATGTATGCAGATGCAAACGGTAGACTAGTTTAAGAATTTAATTATGCATAGACATGATGGGGACTCACATTTCAGGGGCAGTGGCGTAAGGAGCAAAAACATTTGGGGGCAGAAGAAAAACATTTGGGGCAGAAGAAAAATCTGCATCACCACCACTCTTACATGTAGGCCCCGTGGAACGTTTTTTTCTTCAAAGTGGAGTTAACGACCAGGTAGAGCGTAGCGAATGGAGAGTAAATTGGCGTGGGGTCCAGGCGCTTTGCTCCGGCAGGGGTCAAGTGGCGGAGCCCCCGGAAGCTCAGGGGTTTTAGGCATTAAATAACGGTCAGATAAGCATATTTAGATACCTTATTTGTGACACTGGCAGGTCACTAATTAGGGTGGGGTCCAGGGGGATAAACCCAATGAAGCTCAAGGTTTAAGGCATTTAATTATGGTCAGATGCATGAGCATTCAGGGGCCCGTCTTAGGGCCCTCGGTGGGGTCCAGAGGGCAGATCCCCCGGAAGCTCAGGGTTTTGTTGGTAGTTAATTACGGTCAGATCACTCAGATGAGCATCCTTAGTGGGGTCAGGAGTTTTAGGTATTTAATTACGGTCAGATAAGCATCCAGGGGGCAGAGCTCCAATAAGCTAAGGGGTTTTAGGTATTCAATTACGGTCAGATATTAAAGCATCCAGGGGGCACAGCTCCCATAAGCTAAGGGGTTTTAGGCATTTAATTACGGTCAGATGAGCATATTTTGATACCTCATTTGTGACACTAGCAGGTCACTCATTCTTTCTTTTTCTCTTTAACATAGGCCTACTTTTTCAAAAAAGTGAGGGGGGGGGGGGGGGGGGGGGGGGGCTGACATGAAGGCTTCTAAATAAGCATATTTTTTGCCAGACTGTAAATTTGGGAATTTGTAATTTTCAAACAAACGCATTAAAAAATATAATTTACACAAAAAAATGAGTAAAAATCCCGGAAAATCATGTCGTTTCAGCAATATGTGTGAATCACTGGTATCGAGTTAGAAATGAACCACGTTTGAATTTTATTTGAGAGGCAACTGCCCCCAAGCCCCCCCGATCAGTATGCCAGTGTTCGTTCAGGGGCTCATGTCTTCTTACCCTTATAATACAAAAAAAAACACGCTTTCCCATTCTCTCACAATATTACCACGATATGCGCGTATCGATATTATAAAATCCTCCATTGATAAAATAGGGGCGTGCAGAATATTTAGGAAATCCTTTTCTCTCCTTTTCTTTGAATGGAATATAATTTATATGTGATTTAATTCAGGTTTTTATTTTATTATTTTTTTTTTTAAATACAAATCTTTTTTACTCCTTTACTGCTGATCTTTCGGGGGGGGGGGACCCACTTACTGTACCTATGAGTACATCTCCCGAAAATATTAATTGGATATTATATAAATAGGAAGTACACAATCACATAAAGTGTTTTAACAAGGAATACCAGAAATCGGATCTCCAAGTAACAATGTAGGTACCGGTTTGTTAGGCAATTATCTGAAAATGTAAGACACAATTATAAGGTAAAACAAGCAGTACCTTGGTGGATCAAGGAATTTTCAGAAACTTCCAATAACAGGAACGCAGACAACGAATCGTTTTATGTACCAAATGCTTCTTTATGTGGATTTCCAAGCTTATATTAAATAAAGGTGAACAAAAATATCTGTCTTTCGAAAAGCCAAAAGAAATTACAGAATTTGTACCAATTCTGGTATTAAATAAGTGAAAGGAAGCCTCAAATCCTCCTTCATAGCGATTATTCTTTTCTTTTACTATCACCCACATTATGAGAGTTAATGGAACGACTTGTGAAACACTGGAGGAAGAATATCATTAAATCTATACAATCAGGACTTATGTTAAAAAACAAACAAAAAATATCACCGATCACTTCATAAAACTAGAATCATATAAATGGCGAATACATAATACACTATTGTGATATTTCTTGATATGGAGAAGGCATATGATGTAGTGCGGAGACAAGGTATCGTTTGTGAATTATATTCACAGGTATGATTTTAAAATGGATGTTATGCTGTTATGTCTAAGAGGGTGAATCATGTAAGGATTGGTAACCACATAACATATAAGAAAACTTTTAATATAGGTATACCTAAAGAAAGTGTAATTTGCCCCTTTTTTACACTTAACTTTCACGATTAATTATCTAGAGAAAATACAGGATACCTTATAAATATCAGTATATATTCCGACGACATAATGGTATTCTCACAGAGATATGGAATTAATTAAAAAGGAGTTACAGACATCCCTAGGCTTGATCGAAAGGTTGGGTGAGATGGGGTATTCATCTCTCGTCCTCAAAATCGAGAGGGGTTGTTTTCGAAAGGAAATCGAGTAATAGCATTGACCTTTAAATGTATGTTGAAAAAATTCATTTACAGAAAGAACACAAATTCCTTCGAGTATGGAATGATTCAAGATTAACGTGGAGTTAACACATACATGAATTGATGATAAGATTTGAGAAACTATTACAGTATCTACTAAGGTGTATAGGTGGTACCAAGGTGGTCAATAACTCTGAAAATATCTATCTTGTTTATAAAGGCTTAATCCTTTTTTTTTTTTTTAATTACGGATTTGAAATTTGAGTGAGTCTGCGAGTAATCATCTCAAAAAGAAATTAGACTCTATACAACATCGATCAGACTCTCAAGTTAATCACTGGCGGAAGTCAATAAACCTCTCTACAAGCTCTTCAAGTACAGTGTGGCGAAAGAACTTTGCATCTGAGAAGAAATATTCTCGTAGATAAATATCACTTTTATTTTTATTTCCGTGCATTAAAAAAACAATACTCCGGCAAAAAATAGTTTTACAAACATGTTGACAGTGCGAATGACAATCGTGAAAATGGGCCAAGGTTCTTTCGTCAAAAGACTGAGCTCGAGAATGTGGAAAACTCACCAAATATTGAACAATAAAACCCTATTGGCACTGCAAAAGGACTATTTCAATCTAAACTAAAGATCCTATGAGTTAAAAAATGTCGTCACAAGTAGAGTCAAGAACCTACGCTCATGCAATTTTTCGTAAAATTGCAACAACTGCTTGAACATTTATACGGAAACATCCTAAAAATGCAGAGGCGATGCGGGTAGCTTTTTCGCTAGGGCTGACACATGGTGTTACCATGGTGTTACCGAAAGACTCAATTTGTGAAAACAGGATATTGTTAAGATGTTCTACTTGCTCTTATCTATAACCTGCACGGTAATTAAAATGAAGTAAACAGATCTAAAAATGAAAATAATTTTGTTAAGTACCTTACAGTATCTAAATAATCCGTAAGGAACTCTGTTTGATCATTACAAAACTGCATTCAAATTGCTGAATTATTCATTTTATAATAAGCACTGATCATTTTTTATTTAATGTATATATATATATATATATTGGTTTATGCTGAGGAAAGCACAGAACTCTTCCTTTTTTTTCAATTGTTTACGATATGTTTAACCCTCGTGTAATCATAGGCTTTTGTAAATATGTTAATTCAGATACCCTAATTTTGATATATATGTTTAAAGCTATGAACCGGGACCTACATAATACAAGCTTTGCTTTGTAGTAGATCCCCCACTTTATTGATTGATTTATATGTTTGTCATGTACATTATGTTTTCTATATTGTATGTTTAGTTATAATAATTACCATTGTTCATTATGTTCAATTATGTTCTCTTTGATAAAGTGAAATAAATAAACTTGAAACTTGAAAATTGATTAATGTAAATAAATGATAACCAGAAGGGCACTTTGACATTTGCATGAATAACGGTTTACCGGTAGTCGATCGCTGGTTGTCAAATCAAGTCTAGAGGCAGTAACTAGGCCTACTGCAAAGTTCGAGTATAGCCTAATAATTTATTATGCCATGAAACATTTGATATATTTTTGTTTGATAACCTTACGGTGGAGGTCAACACTTCTGTTAATAATTGAAATGAAAATTTATTTTACCTCTATAGGCCTTGTGATAATTCAAAATGATAAGAACTAAACTAATAGAGACTTGACATAATTCAAACAAACGACATCTGATTTTTATCTATTGAATTTTTTTTTTTCAATGAGCGATTTTCAGGCAATGTAGACTTTCATTCTAAGTGATAAGTGATATCGCCTTGGTGAGCTTTACAGAAATACAGGCAGTAGCGGCCTCTAAAGCTCCCCATTTTTGTTTGTTTATTATACAATAATTTAAGCGAGACAAGCATAAAAACATAGAGTAACTACAAACCCCCCCCCTCCCCCTTAAAATAAATGTTCACTATAGTTTGAACACTTTTTGACCACACAGGCAAATCTAACTTCCCTTCTGTCCCCTCCCCTTCCCGGTTCAGCAGGTCATGGATTATGCTATCTTTTCATTAATTTGTGCTTGATAACCTTAAATTGGAGGTTATCAATCCTGTAAATGATTGAAAACTAAGTTTGTGTAAAATAATAATAATAATAATAAAGTTTTATTTACCCAGGGTAGCCCACTTCAGTTATGAAACTGCTCTTCCAGCGGGCCCTGCATATACTACCCTTCTCCAATCTAATATGCTGAGCGCCTAGCTAGAAAACAGAAGGTCCCATTGTTATAAGTCTTTGGTATGACTCGGCCGCGGTTCGAACACACGACCTTCCGTTCATGAGGCGGGCGCTCTAACCACTGAGCCACCATGCCCGGTGTACGTGTGTAGGTCCTACGATATGCCGAAATTGTATAAGAACTTAAACAATGGATACTTTAAGAAACGACCCATTAATTTTTGTATTGACAAAATATATTTTCTAAATAAGATTTTTTCCAGGCAATTTAGGCCTACATAATAAAATCTTCACAAGTGATATCCCTTGATCGAGCTTAACAGCCCCCCTAGTTTGTGTTCTTCTTTAGAAAAGAATCTAAGCGAGGCCCATGTAGAAATTGAATTAAAAAATCCCCCAAAGCCAGAAAGTCCCCCACCCACAGACACAATATAGAACTGGACCTGAATCCAGGATGCTATGACATATATGTCGAAGAAAAATATCATCGTCTTAAAGTCTTTAAAAGCGGATGAAATGAAGGTATTTGTTAAAGAGCATACCTATGACTGAGAAGCTATCACATGAAATTTAAACAATTTATCATAATTCGCACAAGCGTGCTATAACGCAATAAAAATTGTGTGGTCAACCAAATTAATATCGGAAAATGAAGCAGCCTTTTCACTGAGGCTAACAAATGGTGTTACCGAAAGACTCAATTTGTGAAAACAGGAAATTGTTAAGATGTTCTATTTCCTCTTATCTATAACATGTTTGGTAATTGAAATGAAGTAAAGAGATCTAAAAAGACGATAATTTTGTTCAGTATCCTATCTAAATATTGCGTTAGGAAATCCGTTTGATCATTTCATAACTGCATTCTAATTGCTGAACTATTCATCTTAAAGGCATGACGGGAAAATTGTTTAATCTTTTAATGTAAATAAACGATAACCAGAAGGGCACCTTCACACTTGCATAAAAAACTGTTTATGTTATCGCTAGTTGTCAAATCAAGTCTAGAGGCGATAACTAGGCCTACAGCAAAAGATACGAAGTTCGAGTAGAGCTAATCAGTATTACCGATATCAATTTATTATGCCATATAACACTTATATTCTTTTGTTTGATAACATTACAGTGGAGGTTATCATTTCTGTTAATGATTGAAATGAAAATCTATTTTTAAGATACTATGTCCCTTTTGCAGCCAACATAAAATTCTTTAGAACTTTGCAGGAATTATGAATATGTCTTGTATGTCCTATCTGTAAAATTTAAACGTTAGCAGTGTCCTAATATTCAAATTATGAAGGAAGCCTGTTTGCTTGCTAGACTTCACTGTCAGACACTATTGAGTGACTGACTGGCCTTTTTTCTTCTTTAAACAACATACGGTACATAAAATGAGCTGTAGAGGGCATGTGAGCATTTGTCTACATCAATATCCCACAATATTAAACTGATTGAAACTTTGCGCAGCATAAAACGTATGACCATTCGGTACAATGGTCTGAAAATCAGACTGTTACTTACTGGCTGTATAACTCTTAAGTCGATTCGACAACCAATAGTCATTATTTTCCCACTTAAAGACATTTTCAAGCCCCATTTTTTGTAGGGAAGTTCTAAATTAGTATTATCTTCAAATGCCGTTGGAATTTTACCTTTTCATTTTTTTGGCCTGCAAATGGGACATACATGTGCCTTTAACGTCTATAGGCCCTGTGATAATTCAAAATGTTAAGAACTAAACGAATGGAGACTTGACATAATTCAAATAAATGACGTCTGATTTTTATCCGTTGACAAAAGGTATTTTTCAATGAGCGATTTCAGGCAATGTAGACTTCCATTCTAAGTGATAAGAGATATCGACTTGGTGAGCTTAACAGAAATACAGGCAGTAGCGGCCTCTAAAGCTCCTCCATTTTTGTTTGTTTATTATACAATAATTGAATCGAGACGAACGTTTAAAAAAAAAATCAAATAACCACAAGGCCCGCCTTCCCTACCCCCCCCCACCCCCCCCCCCCCCCCAAAAAAAAAAACAACTTCTGTTTAGTTTGAACTCTTTTTGACTACACAGGCAAATCTAACTTCCCTTCTGTCCCCTCCCCTTCCCGGTTCAGCAGGTCATGGATTATGCTATATTACCATGATTACTTTTCATATATTTGTGCTTGATAACCTTAAATTGGAGGTTATCAATCCTGTAAATGATTGAAATGTAAGTTTGTGTACATGCGAAGGCCAATAAATGACTCATAAATGTTCGTATTGACAAAATATATTTTATATTTTAAGAATACTTTTCAGGCAATGTAGGCCTACATAATAAAATATACACAAGTGATATCCCTTGATCGAGCGTAACAGAAATAGGGCCAGTCCCCCCCCCCCCAACACACACACACACACACACACAATATATATATATTTATTCTTCTAGAACAGCACCTGAATACATGATGCTATAAAATATGTTGAAGAAATATATATCATCGTGTTTTAAGTCTTTAATGGCGAATGGTAAATAGGGTATTTGTTAAAGAGTATTCTTATGACTGAGAAGCCATCACATGAAATTAAAACCATTCATCGTAATGCGCACAAGCGTGCTTAACGCAATAAAAATCGTGTGGTCAACCAAAATGACTTCGATTTTTTTTTGGTAAGGCTAACACATGGTGTTAACGAAAGGCTCAATTTGTGAAATCAGGACATTGTTAAGATGTTTTACTTGCTCTTATCTATAACTTAGTAGTATAACCTGCGCGGTAAATGAAATGAGGTAAACAGATCTAAAGAGACGATACTTTTGTTGACTACCCTATCTAAATATTGCGTAAGGAAATCCGTTTGATCACTACATAACTGCATTCCAATTGCTGAATTATTCATTTTTAAAGGAATGGCAGGAATTTTGTTTACGTAAATAAATGATAACCAGAAGGGCACTTTGAAATTTGCATAAAAATGAGCGGTTTTATTTTATCGCTGGTCTAGAAGCAACAACTAGGCCTACTGCAAAAAAATATGATGTTCGAGTATAGCCTGATCAGTATTACCAATATCAATTGATTATGCCACATAACATTTTATATATTTTTGCTTGATAACCTCCAGTGGAGGTCATTAGTGCTGTTAATGATTGAAAGGAAAGTTTGTTTTTACAGAAGGCCCTGTGATAATGCGAAATGGTAATATCTTTTTTAATGATTTTACTTTGACCACACCTTAAAGGCAGGCATGAGTGGATGTATCGGCTGGATTCGCCTCGCACTAAGGCTCGCAGTCTGGTCAATTGAACATTGCCAACTTAATATTTCTTGCTCATTGAAGGAAAATATCTTGTCCGATTTCGTATCATATTTGTACTAGACTAGAGATGTCAACTGTGTCACAGTTACTCTATGTGTTATTCATATATGTAAACTGTAAAGTTATATGAAGTTCTGAGTTTTCATTTTCCGCATTAAAGCCTTGAGCCTGTATGAAAGAAATTAGCTTTAACCTTCAGGTAATACTCTATCACTTTATACATGCACCCCGGCACAACACCCGGACCACACACGCGCCAGCCCCTTTCCTTTTCATACATCTTTGGCATAAGCTTCATGATATAAATATGTCGATGGCTACCCCCGGGCTTACATCCAGCACAAGAAACAACTAGGACAACTATGTACGCGGACTACTTCCCCATAGAAAAGGGTAGTTTTACCCAGGTAGTTGTCCGGTTTTGCGGTCTAGAGGGGAATTGTACCAGAACCTCCTAGAACATTAGGAGTGCAAATTTGCATTAAAGCACAATGCAATAAACTATCTTTCAAAGATGAGATATTATGCAGACTAAAACTAACACATTTTTCACACATTAAAGATACTATGTCCCTTTTGCAGCCAACATAAAATTATGTAGAACTTTGCAGGAATTATGAATATGTCATGTATGTCCTATCTGTGAAATTTAAACGTTAGCAGTGTCCTTATATTCAAAATATGCAAGGAAACCCGTTTACTTGCTAGACTTCACTTTCAGACACTATTGAGTGACTGACTGGCTTTTTTCCTTCTTTGGTAACAACATACCGGTACATAAAATGAGCTGTAAAGGGTACATGAGCAAATATTTGTCTACATCAATAAAAAACCCACTTCTTGTAATGGCCAGAATTAAACTGATTGTATCTGTGCGCAGCATAAAACGTACGACCATTCAGTCCAATGGTTTGAAAATCAGACTATTACTTACTGGCTCTATAGCTCTTAAGTCGATTCGACAACTAATAGTCGTTTTTTTACCCACTTAAAGACATTTTCAAGCTCCATTTTTTTTAAAGGAAAGTTCTAAATTAGTATTATCTTTAAAATGCCGTTGGAATTTAACCTTTTCATTTGTTGGGCCTGCAAATTTGACATAGTACCTTTAAGATAAATCCGTACAAAGATTTTATACTATTTTCCTGTACATGTTGCCCACCTCATGTATTAAAGATAAACTTTAGTACTGGTAATGCGATTGCATTGTGAAAGAAAAGGTGTGGAAAGGATCAGAAACAGTTGATCATGTAGCATGTAAGTATTGGTGTGCACTGCAAGGTTCTGGAGTCATCAAAATCATAATAAATTTGACCGAGTCTTGGTAAAGTAACAAGCACATACACAGAAAGCTATGTATGGGACAACACGCATGGTGTCGGGGTTGGTACTACCTTGATTCCTTGTCTTTCTATGCTCATTACTCAGCCAGTGTACATTTTCTTCCAAAATTGTTTGGCACATGTCATTTATTTGTAATCTTGAACATTCAGTGTAAGTTTCGTTTGATTCTGTGAGAAATAATTTTCTTTTTTTTACCAGTACTGGAGTTTATCTTTAACTGTGCATTAATCTTTTAATCTCTTAACACAGTATCCTGATGTCACCATGCCTTTGTCTCTTGGTGAATGGCGTGTCAGGATCGGCACGTTCATGCCTCGTCGGAGGAAAGTATATGACTACAACTACTATTGGAGGAAGCTTCACGATTTAATTAAAAAAACTAAGAATGCTGAGGCCTCCAAAGAAAGGAACAATCCTGAGTGTAATATCTCATCTCGCACTGGCTCTACGCTTGATGCGAATATCAACCTTAATACCGCTCAAACAGGGCCTTCATGTGACCTCAATAATAGAGCTAATTCCCAGACTAGGTCACAATGTGAAGGTCCAGATTGTGATACTGTCAAGGAGAATGGATCTTCATGCGATGTAAACAGCTCCGGTTTTAACGATGTCTCTCACTCTGAGTCTTCGTGTGCTGAAAATAGTGGTACTTCAATTGAAAAAGAGACTAACCCTGTCCCTGATGCCACTGATGTAAAACGTCTAGTTCCCCGTTTCTGTGTAGAAGACGAATTGGACAATAGACACATAACCATTAATCTCATGTCACATGAATACCCCCCTAACTCCGCTCAAATAAGTGAAACAGACAAACCTGAAGTCGGCACATCAGGGTCGTACTCAGACGTTTCTGGTGAGACAGGTCGTATCAAACCAGACACGGAGGAGACACCAAACTCTGCACCGTCGGGGATAGAGGACCAATCATCGGGCTTGTCACCCAAGCCCAGGCAAGATACAACGAGGAACACTGGCCAGACGATATCATCTGTCAGGGTATGCTTGATCTTTATATGCCTTTCCTAAAACCACACCACAAAGGTAAAAGACAACAAAGAAAGAAAGAAAACAAAAAGAAAAAGAAACAAGGCCGACAAAAACAAAAACACAAAAACACAAAAAAAACTGTATGTAAAATGAGTTTTTGAACAGGACATGTACCTAGCAAAATTTGAGCTATATACGATGTATTATTATAATAGAGGACAGTTTGATTATTTAAATTTGCTGTAGAAATTGTAGGTGTGACGTTTATTACACTGTAATCAATTGTAGAAATGCCCTTTACCCCTTCAAATGATCCCTTTAATGGCTACATGACTACTACCCTTCTATCACCTGTCTGTACTATTTGTTGCATTATAAATTTAAAAATAAGCAATTGATATAAATCCCCCACCAAAAATACAATATCGCACATGGATATTATGTCATTAGGGCTAGAACATGTACATAGTTTACAGTGTCAAAAGTGTGTCTTATATTCGTAATTTTCTCTTCCTTCTTAGGAAGTATCCGAGTATCATGGATCACCGACCTATCCGTTACTCCGACCAGGTACAACCAGTGGTGAAGCAGATGCAATCAAAATGAATGAATGTCCAGACATCAACAACATACCCCTATTGAGGTCCGGTGACGTAGAACGAAACCCTGGTCCTAATGATACGTAAGCAGTATGAAAGAGCAACATAGGAACATTAAAACCCATTAGATTTTATTCTACTAAACCCGTATCTGAGTCTAACATCACGTTTAACGCAGGCGACTTAATTAGACCTCAGACCCATTTCTTTTGTTAAACCCGATTCTGGACAATCACCAATATCGTCGCTTTTATTTTTTAGTAGAATACGGTCCATTGAGTTTCCTGGTTTAAAAAAATTGTAGGAATTGATAAATGAAATCAAAAGATTAAGAAGTTTTACCTATTTCTGCAGTGTTTGTTTTCGAGTTCTTGCATTATAGGCAAATGTTTTTTTTAAATATTCATATCGCTCCGTTTATGTCTCAGTCACACCTTTGCGTATTTGGCTTGCGTATTGCTGCGTATTACCCGAACGCAGACAAAGGCAGTCATACCCATAACGCGCAATAAAACGTGCTCACTACGTACTCAATACGCAAACTAGCGCATATGCCTGCGTTGGTCGCTCGCTAGTTTTAAAATTTTCTAAACTATCGCAAGCAAACGCAAGGTCAAGTCGCATACGAGCGGATACGAGTGGCACTGCGAGTCTAGCTCGTATGCCGTTCGCTTTAGCTCGCAGTCGCTGGTTGCCGCACGCTTTAGCTCGCTATCACTGCGATTAGTTGCCTTTGCGCTGCGTATCATACCGCAGTCGACATTTGAAGAATATACAACTACTGAACAAGAAGATGCCGAAAGCCAAAGCGAAAAGGGGGGTGACGACGAGGACGAAACCAGTCAAGCCGCCTAGGTTCCATCGCCCCCGCCGGCCCCGGAGTCACCATCGCTGGGTGAACACGAGGAGACGAACGTGGCGAAGAAGCCGCGGAAAGACCTAGTCAACTTTTCAAGTGACCAAGAGAAGGAGCTCGCCTATACCATGGTCCTAACGGTTAAAGGGGTTTGTTGAAAAGTGGTCAGCAGGCACTGAAATCGGTTGGTAAGAATGCAGAAAGCATTCTCCACCAATCTCCTTGCCCGGGCCGGTAGTTGTAAATTCTCTCTTGTCTGGCCATAGCCCTCCTTGCGTACGGCTTCATTAGCCATGTCGTCATGGCAAAGGTCACGTCTGCCACAAAGAAGTAGGGGTGTCTTCACCATCGTTGGACATTGGCTCTGGCAGAGGCACTCCAAGGGTTTCAGATTCAAGACGTTGTTTTAGTTCACACGAGTTGAAGAGCTCTACATCAGAGGTTTCGTATCCGACATCTATCCACAAAAATGTGTACTTGGCCTCGAACGGCCAGGGCCATGAGTACAATAGAGTAGAAACCCTTGTAGTTGTAAAATATTGACCCACTATCCTCAGGGCACTTGATTTCAACATACTTGCCGTCCAAAGCACCAAGGTTTGAGGAGAATTCCAGCGTTCTTCAAAGCCCTGTGCGACTGCTTTTCATTCCTGTGAGCTGGTAGGTCACCTCACCAGCTCATCACCGTATTCCTCCATGATGGCAGTGCATACCTCACGTACTATGAGTGAAATGGTATTGTGGGGGTACCCTGAAGCTATACATGAGTGTCTTGTAGCTGTCACCCACCCTGGCCAGCCTCAGCACGGGCGAGAGGGCTTTCCTAAAGAAGGTGTCCCACTTATCCAGTCTTTCATGTAGTCTCTGCTCTAACTATTTAAACATTTCAGAGGTTAGCCTCAAAACGTTCGTGAATGCCTCTTGGTCCTCATCTTCCAGCTCTCTCATCAGTTGGTCGAATTTTCCCTGGTCCTACCTCCGGTAGATCCAGAACCGCACCCAACAACTCCGAGGGATACTTCGTTGAAGCAGCTCATTCAGCAGCTTCCCTTGCTCATAATCTTCATTCGCCTCTCTTCTTCCAGCTGAACCAAAAGCTTAAAGACCGTCCATACTACTGGGCCAGAAGGGATTAGACCACACAGCGAGGTCACTGACAGGTGGCTATCTCATTAACTCAGCTCTCAACTAACGTAAGAAAAAGGGGATCACGGGGGACCAACAGGCACCGATTGGGGAAGTTTTCTATATAGAGGGAGCTAGTAGCTACAAGTAGGACAGTGGGGCTTTAAGCTTTTGCAAAGCAGAGCTCTGCTGCAGGGCCACTATTGTCATCAGATTTATTTTTCTTGTAGATGTAGAATCGTCAGAAGCTAAGATGTGTATGCCCAGTCCCGCAAAATGACTAGTATTTTTACATATGCCGCAGCCCGAACGAGCTGGTACGCTGTAGCGCGAGCTAACACGCATCAGTACGAACAACAGACGAGCTAAAGCGAGTGAACACGCAACGAGACCAACTGGTGCGAGCGGCTAACGAACAGTAAACGAGCAGCAAACGAGCTACATACGCAACATGGCGAGCAAACTGCGTATTGAATCGTACTGCTATGAGCAACAGCGAGTTATAGCGTGGCATTAGGCAACCGTAGGCAGTCTTTGTACGAGCGGCATGCGAGCTACCTACGAGCTAGATACGCAATAGTGTGACTGCTACCTCCAAATTTGCTGCGTATTGCTGGGCACGGCTGCGTATTGATATACCCCGCAGAGCGCAGCAATACGCAGCAACATACGCAAAGGTGTGACTGAGGCATTAGTCTCATTTCACAACGCCCCCTATCGTCAGAGTCAGCAGCCTAACATGTTAGCCTATGGAATTTTACCAAAAAATAAAATCGTTAAAAATTAATTTTTGGTTTGAACAAAAAGCACATCCACCCCGACGTATGTTATCACTAGCTCTTTCATTGGAACCCTCATGTCCCATTGACTTTTGAAAGTTCACCCACCGTAATTTGATCGAAATAGGTTGCAAGCTCGTCATTGCCTATAATACACATGTGAAACAAGTCGAACTTTGGACTCAGTTTGCCAAGCGATTTTAAGATTATAGGTCAAGCACACGAAGGATAAGAAGCATAAATTATCATAGATCACTTCTGCTTGGTTCATTATGTCCATTTCATCCAACCCCCACCGTAATTTTTCCATTTTAATAGTAAAAGCAAACATTTTGCCGACGTAAGCAAAAACATGAATATTCATGAACGGTCAGACAATACGGCGTTTCAGGAATGGGCGATGATCCGTCCAGGAGGTAGAGGTCAGTGGTTTGTGCTGGCAATGTTCCAGCGAGCGAAAATGAGACAATCGGAGCAATATGTATAATTCAATACAGTAAAACAGCATTAATCTACATTTGCCACACTCGACCCAGGTGAGGTATATGGGTACCTGGCAGAATTAATTCCTTGAAATGCTAGAGCGCTGTAATGGCAGCTAGGCTATAGCCGGGGTAATAATTAAATAGTACGCCTTGGAATAGAATTTCTAGATAGACGTCGCTATATAAATGCCTATCATTATTATTATTATTATTATTATGGATGGTCAGCACACGCTAGCGTTCGCGAAACAGACCAAAGTTCTCCTCACGCTTCGGTTTTGCGTATGTTGTACGCACGTGAATGCTGCGGTCGCGTCGTCAGTAGTCGTATACCCGAGTGGCCCCGAGTCAGGCCACGGGAAAGACACGTAGTCTCGTCGTACTACACCCCCTTTAAAAAAAAACTTGCTTTCTCAGAACTTACTTTTACGGATGTAGCATGTTTTGGAATATGATGCGTAATCTGTTGCTGACATTTCAGGAAGTAGATTAAGGGAGGGCAAAAAATGGGTAACCCGACACATGCTACGCCGACGATTGCTCCGCCGACATTTACTCCGCAAAACGCGACGATTGCTCCGCGACATTTGCTCCGCCGACATTTGCTCCGCCGACATTTTGCTCCGCCGACATTTGCTCCGCCGACAATTGCTCCGCATGAAGCGACACTTGCTCCGGTGACATTTGCTCCGACGACATTTGCTCCGCCCAAAAAGTGTCCCATTTAATACAAATGCTACTAGTACTACGACAAATGCTTCGCCGACAATATATTTTTTTTCACTGGTTATTTTCGTTTTTTTTCTGTTTTTTTTCTTCATTTTCTGAATGCATTTCATGAAATAATGTAGATGAAATGAAATGAATGAATGTTGATGATGATGTGGGGGGAAAAGGAGCTACCTAAAAGTCATTTCGAATATACTGAAAGAACTTTCAATCTATCACGGTACGTCCCATATAATGTACACTAAACACTCATAACATGTCATGGGATTTTTTTTTTTTAAGTAGAGCAGCAAGCCACATTCCCCAATACGCGCATACCTCCTAGTTAATTTCAAACAGCTCATCAATATGTAAGACCTGAAATGACCTCAATGCAAGCAAGCACATGCATCTTACTAGGTAAATCATTATACAATGTACTAGGTCATCGTGGAAGTTCTAGAAAACAACAGGGGATGGATCAAACTAAGAGCACTTATACGTAAAGAAGAGAACCCATTCAGACGGGAAAATTAGATGGCAGCCTTTCTGCTTATTCCCATTTATACAAATCATTTTGTTGAAGTTTGATGTTAGTTCTTCATGATAAGCCAATTGCTCTTCTTCCGGTGGCTTCGTGAGTCCCTTAAATTCAGTGAAAACAAAGTACTCGAATGAGACGGGGTGTTTTACACAATTATATATATAGTAAAGCTACATACACTTAACTGAAGGAAAGAAACCTATAGAAAATGGACTGGATATTATTGAAAATATTATTCTAAACAAGAATGTACTACATGTACTACATTACGTTACAATTTAACGAGAGAAATAGAACTTGAAAGGGGGAGAAGAGAAGAAGTGATGAAAATGAAAGAAGACTATCGCATATTCGCATGAGAGGAAAGAAAATAGCAAAGAAGACAACCGTTTTTTGCTATTCCCCATAATGTTTGATTTATTTTTAGAAAAAATCAAATTATAGCTCCTCATGCAAGTTCTCAGGCGAAAGATAATTACTTCGATCAAAATCTGTTTCATGTATTACTCATTAGCTGATCCAAAGCTCAAGGCTATCTCTCTCTCTCTCTCTCTCTTGCTCCTCCTTTTCCCTTTTACATCCTTTTCTTGTCTTCTTTGCTCTTTTCTTTCCTCTCATGCTATTCATTTTGTTTGAAATTAACTAGGAGGTATGCGCGTATTGGGGAATGTGGCTTGCTGCTCTACTTTAAAAAAAAAACTTCCCATGACATGTTATGAGTGTTTAGTGTGCATTATATGGGACGTACAGTGATAGATGGAAAGTTATTTCAGTATATTCGAAATGAATTTTAGGTAAATCCTTTTTCCTCGCACATAATCGACATTCATTCATTTCATTTCATCTACATTATTTTTATGAAAGAACCACTCTACTGATTATGCTATTCTACAATTATGTGACAAAATAACTGATTCCCTTTCTAAAAAAGAACACACTGTAGGTGTTTTTATGGACTAATATCAAAAGCATTCGATACCATGGAGGTTCCATGACACATGCTCCGCCGACGATTGCTCCGCCGACATTTACTCCGCAAAACGCGACAATTGCTCCGCGACATTTGCTCCGCGACATTTGCTCCGACGTCAAATGCTCCGCCGACAGGTGCTCCGCCGACAGTTGCTCCGCCGACAGTTGCTCCGCCGACAATTGCTCCGCCGACAGATGCTCCGCCGACAATTGCTCCGCCGACAATTGCTCCGCCGACAATTGCTCCGCCGTCAATTGCTCCGCAAAACGCGACAATTGCTCCGCCGACAATTGCTCCGCCGACAATTGCTCCGCCTGAAGCGACACTTGCTCCGCCGACATTTGCTCCGCCGACAATTGCTCCGCCTGAAGCGACAATTGCTCCGGTGACATTTGCTCCGCCGATAATTGCTCCGCCTATAATTGCTCCGCCGACAATTGCTCCGCCGACATTTGCTCCGCTCAAAAATTGCCCCGTAAAATACAAAGGCTACTACGACAACGTTGCTCCTCCCCAAAAGTACCCCTTAAAAGACAATGCTCCGCCAACAATAAAATTGCTCTCCGATCCAAAAGTGCGGCCTCTTGGAAGATATGAATGCTCCTCTGGTAATTAGTGCAATAAATGCTCAGCCGTTTTTTGCTATTCCCCATGTTTGATTAAAAAGAGAAAATCAAGTTATAGCTCCTTATGCAAGTTCTCCGGCGAAAGATAATTACTTCGCTCAAAATCTGTTTCATGTATTACTCATTAGCTGATCCAAAGCTCAAGGCTATCTCTCTCCCTTTCTCTCTTGCTCCTCCTTTTCCTTTTTACACCCTTTTCTTGTCTTCTTGGCTCTTTTCTTTCCTCTCATGCTATTAGTCTTCATCACTTTTTCATCACTTCTTCTCTTCTCCCCCTCTCGAGTTCTATTTCTCTCGTAAAACTGTAACGTAATGTAGTACATTCTTGTTTAGAATAGTATTTTCAATAATATCCAGTCCGTTTTCTATAGGTTTCTTTCCTTCAGTTAAGTGTATGTAGCTTTACTATAATTATATATATATATATATATATATATATATATATATATATATATATTAGTGTGTAAAACACCCCGTCTCATTCGAGTACTTTGTTTTCACTGACTTTAAGGGACTCATGGAGCCACCGGAAGAAGAGCAATTGGCTTATTATGAAGAACTAACATCAAACTGCAACAGAATGATTTGTATAAATGGGAATAAGCAGAAAGGCTACCATCTAATTATTTTCCCGTCTGAATGGGTTCTCTTCTCTACGTATACGTGCCCTTCAAAGCTTATTTTGATCCCTCCCCTGTTGTTTTCTAGAACTTCCATGATGAACTAGTACATTGTAGTAAGATGCATGTGCTTGCTTGCATTGAGGTTATTTCAGGTCTTACATATTGATGAGCTGTTTGAAATTAACTAGGAGGTATGCGCGTATTGGGGAACGTGGCTTGCTGCTCTACTTTTTTTTTTAACTTCCCATGACATGTAATGAGTGTTTAGTGTACATTATATGGGACGTACAGTGATAGATGGAAAGTTATTTCAGTATATTCGAAATGACTTTTAGGTAACTCCTTTTTCCTCCCACTTCATCAACATTCATTCATTTCATTTCATCTACATTATTTCATGAAATGCATTCAGAAAATGAAGAAGAAAGAAAAGAAACGAAAATAACCCGTGTAAAAAAAATATTGTCGGCGAAGCATTTGTCGTAGTACTAGTAGCATTTGTAGTTTATGGGACACTTTTTGGGCGGAGCAAATGTCACCGGAGCAATTGTCGCTTCAGGCGGAGCAATTGTCGGCGGAGCAAATGTCGGCGGAGCAAATGTCGGCGGAGCAATTGTCGGCGGAGCAATTGTCGGCGGAGCAAATGTCGGCGGAGCAAGTGTCGCTTCAGGCGGAGCAAATGTCGGCGGAGCAAATGTCGGCGGAGCAATTGTCGCGTTTTGCGGAGCAATTGACGGCGGAGCAATTGTCGGCGGAGCAATTGTCGGCGGAGCAATTGTCGGCGGAGCATCTGTCGGCGGAGCAATTGTCGGCGGAGCAACTGTCGGCGGAGCAACTGTCGGCGGAGCAACTGTCGGCGGAGCATTTGACGTCGGAGCAAATGTCGCGGAGCAAATGTCGCGGAGCAATTGTCGCGTTTTGCGGAGTAAATGTCGGCGGAGTAATCGTCGGCGGAGCATGTGTCGGGTTACCACCATGGACCATCGTATATTAATACATAAATTAAAAGGGTTCTAGGACAATTACCCCCTGGGCAATCACCCCCCGGAGAATTACCCCCCGGAAAACTACCCCCAAAGAACAATTACCCCCTGGAATATTACCCCCCGGAGAATCACCCCCCGAGGACAACTACCCCCCAAGGACAATTACCCCCTGGAATATTACCCCCCGGAGAATCACCCCCCGAGGACAACTACCCCCAAGGACAATTACCCCCCGGAAAATTACCCCCGGAAAATTACCCCCCGAGGACAACTACCCCCCCCCGAGGACAATTACCCCCTAGGACAATTACCCCCGAGGACAATTACCCCCCGAGGACAATTACCCCCCGAGGACAATTACCCCCCGAGGACAATTACCCCCCGAGGACAATTACCCCCGAGGACAACTACCCCCGAGGACAAATACCCCCCCGAGGACAAAACCCCCGAGGACAATTACCCCCCGAGGACAACTACCCCTCGATGATAATTACCCCCCGAGGACAATTTCTCCGATGACAATTATCCCCCGAAGACAACTACCCCCGTGGACAATCAGGATTCAATAGCAAAAGACGATCTGACACATTGAGAGATGGCTACGAGCCTTTAAGATCCCCTGCATGAACCCATATTCTTTCAAATACTATATCACGTTGTCTTCCTCATTACTACACATTTCCCTTTTATTATAATTTATGCAACGTCAGTGCGGTTGCTAATTTCCACGAAGGATGTACGTTTTAGGTAATTGTCCAGCGCTTTTCAAGATGCATAGAAATATATTTCTCTGGAGCAGCGTTATTTTAACTTTTTGTTAGTCACGGTACCCTCTTAAGAAATTAAAAGTTTCTCCCAAATCCCAAAGTCTTTACAGATTATTAAATCTGCATGACTCTGGCTCTCGTCAAGTGCTATGCACATTTAAGAATAAAAAGGAGAAGACATTGTCAAACTGGTAAAAAATTAGTTTGTAATCCACACACTAGAAACTATTTAAAGTACTGTATGCGGGCACCTTACCGCCAAATGTACATAAATAAAAAGTGATATATTCGCTCATGATCTTGATACACGAATTTGAGGATATTCGGGCCTCTCGTTGCCCTTATTTACCTTGCTGTCAAAATATTGTCAGCGAGCGAGGAAGGAAGACACTTTAGTATCTTCAACAATTTTATTTTCTCATGTAATTACATATTTTAACCGGTTCTGGTATTTGATGTTTTTCACAAAATCAATGTTTTCCAAATCATTCTCTTGCGGCACCCCGGTTGAAAAACGCTGTGCTGGCGTTACAAAATCAAACGAGATGAATTACCTGAGAGCGTATATTTATTTTCTTTTGACATGGCACCGTACATATAACTTGAAGGCAATTTCTATTTCAAAATAATTTAACGTACACGAAAACATATTCCACTTCAGCATGACAACACAAATAATAGATAACGTGAAGAAAACCTTAATTATGGATCATGGCATGGATGAGGGCCCATTATCCATACAAAGACAAATACACGATCAGCTGATTAAAAAAGTTACAGAGGATGCATAAAGGAAATCTTACATCCTAATTTCTTTGTTGTGCCATTGATGGTAAGAGAAGCAGTAACGCGTACTTATCTGCGCGCAATGTATTGTTAAATTTCTAAGAAATGTAATTTCTGTTCTTTCATCGGTAGCAAAACTACAGGGGAATTGGGCAACCTCCACACCCCATATCGAATTGAATAATTTGAAAAGACTGAAATGAACTTCATAAATAGCAAAGAAAATGAAGGTTTATGCAATTTTCTGTAAATAGCAATTGGAGAGAAGCTTGCGTTATACGTCACAGTGTTATAAATTCCTCGGGGGTGATTGTCATTAGGGGTAGTTGTCCTCCGGGGGTTATTGTCCTCGGAGGGGGGGGGGGGGAGTTGTCCTCGAAGGGGGGAGGGGTAGTTGTCCTCGGGGGTAATTGTCCTCGGGGGTAGTTTTCCTGGGGATAGTTGTCCTCGAGGGTAATAATAATAATAATAATAATAATAACGTTTTATTTACCCAGGGTAGCCACTTCAGTTATGAAACTGCTCTTCCAGCGGGCCCTGCATAATGTTATTACTACCCTTCTCCAATCTAATATGCTGATCGCCTAGCTAGAAGGCAGAAGGTCCCATTGTTATAAGTCTTTGGTATGACTCGGCCAGGGTTCTAACTCACGACCTCCCGTTCATGAGGCGGGCGCTCTAACCACTGAGCCACCATGCCCAGGAGTGTCCATGGGGGGTAATTGTCCTCGGGGGTAGTTGTCCTCGGGGGGTAGTTGTCCTTGGGGGGTAATTGTCCTCGGGGGGTAATTGTCCTCGGGGGTAGTTGTCCTCGGGGGGTAATTGTCCTCGGGGGTAGTTGTCCTCGGGGGGTAATTGTCTGCGGGGGGTAGTTGTCCTCGGGGGGTAGTTCTCCTGGGGTAATTTTCCGGGGGGTAATTGTCCTTGGGGGGTAATTGTCCTCGGGGGGTAATTCTCCGGGGGGTAATTTTCCGGGGGGTAATTGTCCTACGGGGGTAGTTTTCCGGGGGGTAATTGCCCGGGGGGTGATTGCCCAGGGGGTAATTGTCCTGATACGCTCCTAACATATGTTCTGTTCGCAGACCAACCTATTTTATTCGCATAAAGACTTAAACATTCTTATTACAACCCTCAATTTAGAACTAAATAAATTATCATCTTGGTTCAAATCCAATAAACTCTCTTTAAATATTAATAAGACTATTTGTATTTATTTAAAAAACATACACTCTAAACATGTACTTCATTATGATATTTTTATAGATAACATGCCCATAATTGAAAAAGAAGTTACAAAATTCTTAGGTGTAATGATTGATTCAAACCTAACTTGGAATAGTCATATTAACAACATTTGCATGCTAGTCTCGAGAAGCATAGACATTTTATATAAATTAAAATATTATCTATCACAAAAGTCACTATTTATGCTTTACAATTCCTTCATTTTGTCATACATATCTTATTGTAACATAGTTTGGGGTAATAGTAGTAAGATGAAAATTATGTTAATATATCGGGATTGTCTCCAAAAGAAAGCACTTCGTATTTGTACACATTCACATTATTTAGCCCATACTGATCCAATATTTTGTAAACTAAAAACATTAAAAATCGCTGATATTCACAGTTTTCAAACTGCAATCTTTATGTATAAATGTTGGATAAATACTATACCTTTGGCATTTCGAAATATTTTTGTTTACAATAGTGATATACATTCTTATCCCACACGACACTCATCCGATTTCCACTTAACAAACCCCAAAATTATTATGGCCTATAAATCGATAAGACATCATGGTCCAGACATTTGGAATGCTTTACCTGACAATATTAAACACTCTGCAACTCTTTATTCATCCAAAGCATCGATGAAAAATATTTAATATCTACATATTCAAAAACATCATAAGGGTCTCAGAGGTTTTGATTGTTTATTTAAATTAATTTTAGATGACCAGTTCATTAACAATACGAATCGAACACTTACTTCACCTGCACACACCTACTTGCACACACTTGCACATTTTTCTTTTTTTTTCTTTCATTAATTTCTTTCCACTTTTTATTCAGATACTTTCTGAATAAAATCTTTATATGTGACTCTCTATTCCCCTACATTCTCCTAAAACAGCGCCATGTACCCCCCCCCCCTTTCCCGGCTGCTATCGACTCAAGCTTCCTTGCTTAATATGATAGTTGACCTCTGCATTTATCTTGATTATTTTTACTTACCTCCATACTTTCAAGCTTTCAATTATGCATTTTTGTATTTTATTTTGTGTGTATTAAGTTGTCACTCTTTATGTAAATCAATTATATTATATACTATTATTGTTATTTGAATGTTTTATATTTGATTTATCAATAAATGCAGAAACATCTGCTAAAAAAAAAATAAAAAAAGAAATGCATTCAGAAAAAAAGAAACGAAAATAACCTGTGGAAAAAAAAATTGTCGGCGAAGCATTTGTCGTAGTACTAGTAGCATTTGTATTTAATGGGACACTTTTTGGGCGGAGCAAATGTCACCGGGCAATTTTCGCATTTTGGGGAGCAATTGTCGGCGGAGCAAGTGTCGCTTCAGGCGGAGCAAATGTCGGCGGAGCAACTGTCGGCGGAGCAATTGTCGGCGGAGCAACTGTCGTTCGAGGAGCATTTGTCACCGGAGCAATTGCCTCGTTTTGGGGAGCAATTGTCGGCGGAGTAATTGTCGGCGGAGCAAATGTCGGCGGAGCAATTGTCGGCGGAGCAAACGTCGCGGAGCAATTGTCGCGTTTTGAGGAGTAAATGTCGGCGGAGCAATCGTCGGCGGAGCATGTGTCATGGAACCAAAAAATGAACGTAATGTGATACTCGGCCCTTTTTAAATGATAATTGAAAATGTAAATGATGTACTACATATCATTTATTTTCTATTTTGTTCTGTTATTCGATAATTATAGATATATTCGACTAGACCAAATGCCAAAGACAAAAAAGTATTGAAGATCTTGAAAGTTGTATTTGTGATGTACGGAAATGGATCAATGATTGCTATCTCAAACTAAATGACGATAAAACAAGATTGTTATTAGCCATATACGTGTTGGTTCGGTGCACATTGCTCCTCCAGATAAGGCAAGAAATCTTGGTCATTTTCGACACAGGCGTGTCTCTTGATGCACAAATTTCAAACTGTGTGAAAGCTGCCTATTACCATTTTCGTAATCTTCGCGCTATAAGGAAATTTAACCCCCAAACCACTCAACAATTGATCCATGCATTTGTAAGATCTCATCTCGATAACTGTAACTCTCTCCTTTAAGGACTTCCTAAATACCAAATTCACATACTACAAAAGGTTCAAAACGCAGCTGCCCGCCTTGTCACTAAATATAAACGTTCGAACCATACTACTCAAATACTCAAGAACCTGTACCGGCTTTCTATACAGTGCGTCCCAGAAAAAACGAAACCGAGATTTATCGATGTTTTATTATAACTTAATCACAATTATAATTGATAAATGACACATGTTTGGAAAGCTTAGATCCTCCTCTTTCATTGGATGCAACTCATATAATGCATATTTCACGCATGAGTGATTAAAATGAATTTGAAGAGAGGAAACCAAAAAGTCATTTGGCGGACGATATCTGAATTTCAAAGAGAAAATCACATTTCTAGAAAGTTGAGTTTCTGCCCTTTCATATGACACCTTAGTTAGGAAAAATGAGCTAGGAATAACAAAGTTCTGTTTGTTTACAGTAGTGCTTGCATTTCCATAATTTCATTATACGAATTCGTTTTCACTGGCTGCCTGCCGTAGCAACCAACGGAATTAACAAAAGACCTAACTCCGTTTCGTTGACAATCAGCCATGCATGAAGTCTTTCGTCTACGGCCTGGTTGAGGTGTCATATGAAAGGGCAAAAACTCAACTTTCTCGAAATTTGATTTTCTCTTTGAAGTTCAGAAACCGTCCGCCAAATGACATTTTGGTTTCCTCTCTTCAAATTCATTTAAATCACTCATGCGTGAAATATGCATTATATGAGTTGCATCAAATGAAAGAAGAGGATCTAAGCTTTCCAAACATGTGTCATTTATCAATTATAATTGTGATTAAGTTATAATAAAACATTGATAATTCTCGGTTTCGTTTTTTCTGGGACGCACTGTAGAACAGCGTATCAAATATAAAATTCTATTACTCACCTACCTTTCACTAAATGGATTTGTCCCTGAATATATATACTCTCTTCTCAATATCTCTTCAAATTCTCGTGCAGGTCTTCGTTCCTCCAATTCAACAAATTTAATACAATTAAGAACAAAGAGGAGTTGGGGTGACTGAGCTTTTATAGCTGCTGCACCCCGGTTATATGGAACTCCCTACCCCATTCAATCAAAATGTCAGCCAATCAAATTTTGTTCCAAAAAAACTTGAAAACCTATCTAATGTCTGAATTCCTTAATTTTATGTAATTAACATTGTTTGATTATATTTAATTATGTTTATTTATTTTCGTTCTCTGTAATTTCATATGTTTAATGTATTTACCTTATTAGGCGCCTTGAGCATCTCTTGGGGTGGATATGTGCGCATTATAACTTTTAAATTATTATTATTGTCATCTTAAAAATCTTATATCTGTTGCATTGAAGCGAAAATGAGGCATAGACTTTGGTATCTCACCGCACCAACCAATTTATATAAATATATACTATAAGACAATAATTTAAAGCAAACTGTCACTCCGTTCAGATGCAATTGATTTATTTAATATAAACTCCTTTATAGAGTACCAAAGTGTGATGTCATATACCGGCCAAGTAGTCAAGGTTGCTGGTTTCAAACAATGTTGTACTAAACAATGGTGTGGTGATCACACCAGCCCCAAATACTGAATTTGCCCTGCTCCAGCCCGTTGCTTCAAAGATTTTACGGTGAACCTCATGCATAGACTTTGTTGTTTACAACAATAATCTAGACGGTGAGCGAATATGACGTTAGCACTTCGGTACTTTATTTGATGTATGATTTACTTTACTAATTTTCTGACAAAAGAGATGGTACGCGATACAATCATATAGGCATATAGCACCGATTAATCTTATTTAGCTCAATAGGAAGTTTGACCTATCCTTTCTTTCTCATGATTTTTTTTGTTAGAGCTGGGTGGAGCTTGGATTTAGAGAGAGAGGTGCTGTCGTTGGTAAAAGACGTTTCTCCGGAATACTACTACGAATTTTGTAATGCTCTAGATCTCTCTCGCGCACAAAGTCATGGGATTTATACGAAAAACCTATCAGATGTGTCCAATTCCCTTTTTGAAGTCATCTGCAGCTGGGGACTCAAGCAGAGGGATGGCACTAATTACAAAAGACTTTTAGCTGAAAAACTCAGGAGTATACATTTAGATGTATTGGGAACAAAGCTTGTAGAAGGTGAGTGCGCTGTGCAATTTACGTCACGCGAATGTCTGCCTGGGGGGGGGGGGGGGGGGGGGGGTAAAGGTACTAAAAGTCAATAGTCATCCATGAATTTGAACAAGAATATATTATATTGTTCTGAGGCTTAATTTCCATGTGGACATGGAGGAGAGGGATACTGGAGTGTATTCCCCTTCTCTCCAATACCTTATTAACGTACATACATGTGAATATTACAATGATTTTTACATGACATTATGTAATTACATAATGTTCTAATGTAATTAGTAACACCCGTTTAAACAGAATTTATCTATAGTATATATTTAAAAATGAGTAAATAATTAGGCCACATTTTCTTTTGAACCCCCCCCCCCCCCCCAAAAAAAAAAAAAAAAAAAAAAAAATACTCCACTATCATTTAGCTATTATGCCTATTGTGGGATACTAGAACTCCTTCTTATCTTCTCCTCATTGTTGAATGTTGGCTTTATAAGCTGTTAACACCACTGTTTCATTAGGTCAGCCAAGCAGCGGGTTACCTTTTACGATAATATCCATGAATTATAACGTTTGTCAATATTTTAATAATCTATATTTGTTATATTTACCTCATGGTAGCTCCTTACGTATTCAGTTACTTTTTTCTAATTAGAAATTGAGTGTATGTGCAGGGGGAGGGGGTGTGCATGTACCCCTTGAAATATGCTAATGGTCCGTCATGAAAGGGTTACTGGTTAGAAATCGAAAAGTATAACTTTTTATGTGAGAATTCAACAAGAAAAGCAGTCAAGTAATTGCCTAAACATTTTATGGGGCATACAAGCAAGATTTTTGTGTGGAAAGTACAGTTACACAGGCATCAATCAGTCTAATGGTGGGACCATGGGAGGGGGCACAACTAATCGTCTTTTTTGTTTCGAGGCCTGTCACGTTTAGTAGTAGATTTTCTCTTTTACATTTGCCCAAAATAATTTAATTTGTGAAAACAGATTTGATCATATTTCCTGTAAATATTGATCAACATAATAATGTCGAATTACATATTTATTTCAAAGAGCATTCAATTTAGATACAGTTGTCTCATTTTACTTATAGGTGGATACTCGACACAAGACACCCGAACTCAGTGTGAGTATACATGATCAAGTCCCGAAAATAGTTACAGTGGGAAATGCCGTAATAATTTGGAAGCAGTATGGAACTAAGATATCTAATGATAGCAATTATACTTGAATAAATTTAGATGTCAATTTGAATATTAAAGGGCCAGGAGCGAGGCCAACATTTCCTAAAACATCAAAGCATACATGTGTATTACTAAAACCCTACGTTGACAATTAACATAATTATCTAACGTTTCAAAATGTGTTCTCAAAATCGAGATTGTTGAAAAACCTGTTTAAAAATTGGTTGAAATACTTTGGGGGAGGTGTGAATAGCTTGGTAACTACAATTAGGATAGAGACATGGTTGGAAAGGTTAAATTTGTCTCTGGTCATAATACAGTCAAACCTTTCTCTAGCGACCGCCCAAAGGGAACGCAAAAAGTGATCTTTGTAGACAGGTGGTCTTTGAAGACAGGTTCCTTTAGTACGTGTTTCAATGAGAAACATTTTTCTAGGAAAACAAAAAATGTGGTCTTTGTAGACAGGTGGTCACTAAAGTAGGTTTAACTGTATGTTGAGTTTTTGCATGACGTGTGCGTGTACATATGCGTCATTCATAGGTTCATTGATATCGCAATGCAAAGATCATGGCTGCTCCTTTTATCATATATGTTAAATATATCGGCTATATATCTGTATTGCTTGGTTACTGCGCGCTGATTGGATGAAAGTTTGCGAGCCACGCCAGTATCATTGTGAGGTCACATCTTAAAGCTTGGAGAGTTTATGCATTGACCCATATTAGTAGAGGCATTTGCACAGGCCTTTACGCGCGGGAAAGCATTGTGCCGTCACCATTTCCCATAAATGTGCTGACGTCATAATATGCAAATTCGTATTTTGAGTTCCAAGGCCATTATAATGACGTCACAGTGTACTTAATTGCAAAATGAGATATGAAATCATATTTCCGACTCATACTTTATCCACATATGAACACAAAATTGGGGGTCCCCCCGGCATCCCAAAGAGCTATAATGGATTTTTATAGGCATGTTTTTGCCCATGTGTATCAAGAGCTCGCACGTGCGGACATTCAACTTGAACGGACGCTTATTTCGTTATTAATAGTCATAAAGAGATAAACATAGTACCAAATTGTTC
>JAVYIG010016773.1:0-29550 GCA_035222895.1 Strongylocentrotus droebachiensis
CAGAAACTCGACTTAAGGGAACGGGTATTTACATCGGCTTATTTTCTCGCTCTGGGATGATGTCTCATTATAAAAACTGTCTAGCTTTCTAAACTTTGGAAGTGATGAGCAAAACATTTGAGACTTTATTACCGTGACATCAAAATATAAAGGTAAGATAGAAACATTAAAAACAGACCATTCGGTTGCCCATATATACATCAGTCGGGGCTTCATGGTCCTATAGCCGTGTAAATGGGCAAAATATGCCCATCCAAATATGGATAATTTTATAGTCACATGTAATTTTTTTTAAATCGTGAATCAATTTCACGATACTTATGATCAGCTTGATCTGATAGACTGACAACCATGAAAATTATTTGTACTTTAATTGGATAAAACGATCGCGAAGAAGTTCTGTGAAACGCCCCCATGTCGGTAGGCTACTGCGTGGAGTGCCCCTAATGTTGATTTCTCTCGACTTTTTGCGATCGTGTTGGATACAAATTATTTTTTGGTATTCTTTTCCTGAACATGTACGATATGTAAAAGTATTATTTGTTCATGTTTGATATTGAGTGAAATGAATTCATATTTCTAAAATTAGACCGTATTTTAGGGCTATTTACAACTCCAGATTTGTTTTTCTCTCTTCCTCCACCAGTTTTCTCTTTTTGATGAAATATAACATTTGCCAATGCCTAAAAGGTATTCTGATAACGCCAATGGAAACAAGCCAATATTGACGGGTTATATGTCCTAATTTTGTCAAAGTCGATTAACTTTGTTATGCTTTAGAATTATTAGGCCAACCCTTCAGTTGAATGGAACGGAATCAAATCAAATCAAATCAAATCAATCGATACCATATTGGAAGTTAGTTTTCAGGTACTGATAGAAATAATATAAAGCAGTTTTGAATACTATTCTCATGGTATTACTAGTACTTGAGGATAACAATCGCTGCAGTAGGGTTGTACGAATTATAATGATGACTAGATTGGATTGGAATCATCATTATCGGATGTAGTTACACATTATTCGAATAAAAGCCGACGCCTTGAAAGGATGAATTTAACAAATAAGTATTATGAATTTTATGTCCGATCTCCAAAACTGTGTAGGCCTACTATATAGTAACCCGTTGGACATTTTTTTTTTTTTTTTTTTTTTTTGGGGGGGGGGGGGGCATTCCTGGCCACCTCACTCGGATGTGCATAAGGGGTATTTTCCTTTTTCTGAATCCAAGGTTCGTTGCATGGAGGTGAGTAATACTTCCATTTTCAATGTAATAATTTGTACATTGTAAGTTCAACATGGACATTCACTTACACGTAAAATAAGGACATCAGACATACTTTACAAAGAATATAAATAGGATTCAAAATATGGATACATTTTGGTGATGAAAAACTTAATTAAAGAATAATTTTGATTTTCGTTTGGTTATGGGCTTGTTTCGTGTCCTTGAATTACAAAATATGTCATGTCATTTTCGTACATAATTATAAATGAAAATTATTTACCACTATACATAGAAAATTCATATTCTAAACCGAATTGAAGTATACCGTGTAATGATCATGAATGATTCTCATGTCATCTTCTATAATTATATGGGTCCAGGGGGGGTGTTTCACAAAGATCCTAAGTTGAACTTATCTCTAAGTTGGACTTAACATTTATGGAAAGCCATTAGCATCCATGAAAATATTTCGTAAAAGTTATTTCAAAAGGCATAAAATGTTGATTTAAATCATTCATATTTTCTATTATCAAGGACATTTCTATGTTCTTGATTTGGAATTTATAAAAAGCCAAAAATAATTGAATTTTTGCTTTTGAATATACTTTTTTTTAGGCTACAAATGGCTCTCCATAATTTTTAAGTCCAAGTTAGAGTTAAGTTTGACTTAAGATCTTTGTGAAACACCCCCCTGGTGAGACCAATGTATGTGTTTGCACCCCCGCCTCCATCACGCCCCAGCCCCGCCCCTTTCCCTGTGCATGTCCCCACCTTGAAGCCGATTCCTTGCATTGCTCACAGTATGCATGCACCTGTTCCACACCTAATAGACCATTTTCGTAACGTCATAATTCAATGCATAAATGAAGTTATAGGCCTACGAATTATTTCATTCACCTATTACAAATAATTGAATTTCAATAAGTCAGAATGAAAACATATATATATAACAACACGAAATATACGCAATTCGCATTCTGACTATATTGAAATACAATTACTACTAGTTTTCGATATGTGAAACGAGGCATTTAACAAAAGTTTGCGCATTCAATTTGATTAAATTTGAATAAAGTTCTGAATTGAATTGATTACATTACGAAAATGGCCGATTCCATCGCTCTACCATTCATAACTCTTTCTTAGATTTTTCTAGGAAAACCTTGGGAAACTCTCCGATCGTTCAAAAACTTTTCTCAGAATTTGTCATACCAACTCCACTATCCCAGTATATCCACTGACCGCTCACAATCGCCCCTCTTTGGAATGCCGCCAAATTTCGCGCAGGGTTTATTTACATCCGGGCTTTTGGTGCCTGAACCCGCTCCATGTAAATTGATCTTATTATTTTCCCATACAAAATGTTGACCCGAAACCTCCATTTTGGAACGAACGTAGTAAACTGTGCCGAGACTGCCAATGCAAGGATTACTATCACATAGATTTTCAGTAAGATATTCTGTGAGATTGTCACGAAAGCACCCTAGATGGAAAGTACTTCCATTATAACACAAGTAAACCGGGATGAGGAACAAATAAATAGCTTCCCTACATCGGAATCAGGTAAGATTTGTGGCTTTTTACGAACGATCGTCGTATGTTTTCTGCGGGATGTCCATTGCTTTGAATACAGCGCTCGCCGCAGTTGTCCGCACGCACGCCCACAGAATGTCGCTCAAAAATGTAGCGTAAATTGTTATTGAACATCACGCCACAATAATATGAAAACATAGTAGATCTAGGCCTATTGTAGATTTAAATCTGTATTGGTTAATTGCGAAATGTGCTATGGCATTATAGCTTTGTTGATAAGGAAATACATCGAGAAAGAGCTGCCAAACTGGCGGGCGGGAGCTTTTTTTCAAATTCCGGAAGCTCTAACTTTTTTAGTTCAAGCATCGCATGATCGAACAGAAATGTTTACAAACCGAAACAGAACGTCCTCCGGAAAACTGATTTTGTGATTAGAAATAAGCAAATAATCTTGGTTAATGTAGACATCAGATTTAGGATGGTTTCTGTTTATCTCATATTTTCATTTTTTTCTTACAATGAATGCACATTATTTCTAATAATAATCCTTACATTATTGTAAACAAAGTTGCAAATCTAAATTGTGTGATCATGTGAAGCATGTCAAGCAAGGGTTGTGCCCGCGCACGCACCCGAGTTGTGTCTTGTTTCCATTGACACGCCACTGCACACATTACAGAGGCGTTGGTGTGCTGGTGAAAATGCCTGAATCTACAATTAGTTCCATGACCTCGGGTTGGGTATCCGGCTACATGTAAATACTCAAACCAGTGCCATGCTGACTTGATAATAATGATATTTACATGTAGGTCTAGATATATTATCCATGTTGTCACATTAACAGAATATAGACTCTAGGTCTATTCTGCAATTGATATTACTAGAAATAGAAGTAAGAGTTACTTCCTGGATGATCTAACTGGTTTTTAATTTTACTACTCTAATCTAGATCTAGACCGAAAACTTCAGTCTCTCTAATCGTCGGTTGTTCCACTGAGACTACGTCTGGCTCCACTAGACCTCCGATTATAGAGACTGAAGTCTGGGGACCTCTTTCTGCGAGGGACTGTACGGAACCAATGGTTCGGTTCGGCAGGACCGCGATGAATGAGATATGCTACGAGATTTTCACTCTTTACATCCTCATACATGCAGCAATATTACAATAATTAGAGTCTAATTAAAAATAACATATATATAGCTTATTTGACTTACGATAGCTTGCTCATTTAGATCCTAAATTAATGATTAATCCGAGAAAGTCTCGTCGTCAACATTATCCGTCTTGGTTTTAGTTGATGAATATTCATTTTTTCTTTTCGAACGTCCAATAGCTACCGTAGCTACATGTACGAGTCGGCCCGGCTTGACCAACGAACTCCCACGAAACGAGTGCTCTGATTGGCCATTGGCTATGTTTTGGTAGGTGGACCCGGAAATATATCGGCCGCCGGGTAATATTTCGAATGCATGAACGTACTGCTTCGCGGTTCTCAGATAAAAATTGGATAATTCATATAAGTAAGTCCGTAAATTATTTATTTAATATTAAGTTATCAAATTTTGATAACTGTAATTAGGACAAACGACATACCGACCTAATTTACATCTGATTTAGAAATCAGAAAATTAGATCTAGAATCTAAATAAAGAAAATCGGGGAGAAAAAACTTTTGACACAAAAAGCTGCCATTGTTGGCTATAGCTACCCCCACGGTACGAGATCTCTGGGTTGCCATCTGTATTGGGGAATGACAACAAATGTCAGTTTTATTAAAGAAATGACCCAAATCAGATGGTTATTGCTGTCTAATCTAGATCTAGACATTAATGAAAGTGCTGTCACATATTCAGCTACCCAAACATGCAATGCAATTTGTCAATAATTTGTTTTTAGAGATAATATAGGGTCTAGACTCTACATACTATACTAACTATGGTACTGGTAGGCCTATATTCAAAGTGCATTTAGGTCTTGTACTTGTAGTTTGATACTGATCACTTCACTGCATGGGCATCATTTATTGTACTTATGAAAATATATATTGATATCCTCATTGTGAATTTGTTGACAATTTGAAGTTGAATTGGGGAAATGTACAGATGTTGTCTTTTTTTGTGTGCTTACATTTTTCAGTCCATGGCAAATTTGATCACATGCCATGTAATATACATTATCTAGTAAATGATCAATCTATATTATATATGGTTGAGCATGTACTTGTAGAATGATAATTTCTAGGAAAAGTATACATGTACATGTACCGTATGAAGTATTTGTATGATATGATTTTTCTTGCAGTCTTTATACTCTAAAGACAAATTTCTCTCCAAATTATAAACAACAAGTTGAGAGCAATACTTTCTCAAGAAAACAAACAAACTGATTTTTATATTACTTTTAAACATATTTGACTTCTACACATGGATTTTTTTCTCTCCCTTTTGGCATTTATAGAGAATGGCAATTCCAGGCTTTTAAATGAAACACTGGCTGAAATTATACATTTTCTCAATATTTTCAATATTTATTGCAATCTACAGTATTTGTACTTCACAAAGTCTATAGTAAACTGTAAAGACTGTAAAGTATTAAAAACTGAACTGAAAATGGATGTTTGCATAAATTTCTACATTTGACCATATGTTTAGGGTGCTTCATTCTAAATGTCATTCTAGACATGTTATGTACATGTACATGTACATGTAGAGAATCTTGTCATAGGCCTACACTGTACATGTAACTGTAGGCCTACATTGATTATAAATTGCTATGCTACATGTACATTGTAGCTGAAGCAGCTGTCCTAATATACCTTTGGTATCTTTTGGCAACAATACAACATTAAAGTTTGTCTTTGTACAGTGTACTATCGTTTAAAATGAATAGAAATCAAATAGAAATTTCAAATGTAGACCGCCTGTATCAGACAAGCAGGAAATAAATTGAATGTAATCGTCAGGCTAATGATTGTAGAACAAAACGTCCACTCTTTTCTGACATGGGTAATGTTAATGTTCAGTCATGTACCCATGTACCAAGTTAAAAATACGGGTGAAAGTTTTAACTGTAGCCAGTGAAGAAAGCCTGACTAAAACTGAACAATCTAATTACCCAACACATTGAACTAAACGGTGTAAATGGTTACATGTAGGGTCTCTATTTGACATGTACATGTACCTGCAATTTGTTATTATTATGCCTGGTCAGTGGCCACCCTGTTGTTAAGTGAAAGAATTCCAGGAGCTACTTGGTTATGAGGCAGGATTTCTAGGTATTGTTTGTACTTATTAGTCTCCTAAATGTCACCCTCTCCTCTCACTTTCAAGTTACAAGGCCATTTTGAAAAAAGTAATCCATAATTTTGTGGCTTTTTGGAAGGATTAGTGGTGGCATATTTCATACCGAGTAGTATTAGTATGTGGTTACTTCACTGTACATGTACATGTTATTGACATTGATCTTAATCTATGAAAAATCACTCTACGTAAAAGTTTTCAGGAAAAATATTATTTTTTGTATTCAGTAACTTCAGTATGATATCTAAAAATAAAGAAAGGAGAACATTGCTAATTTGCTAGTTCGCAAAGCCAAAGGCCTACTGCTCCACATTAATTAGTACGTGAATTACACACAATAGGAAATATATGAAGAAAAGTTGCTTTCATCAACTTATAAATGTGTGTGTGTGGAGGGGGTTTAGGGAATGAGGAGAAAGAGAAAAAAAAGTAAGAAAAGAAGAGAAAAATTACAATATAAAAGTTAGACTAAATCAAGATGCTCCATATTCTCTGTCCATATAGTTAGTCTATGAAAAGTTCACATAGAAAATTAGAAATACACATGTACATGTACATGTACATACCGGTACATGTACATGTACAGTATACCTGCACACTGGTCACAGCTGGGAGTGAAGCGCGCCTGTCTGCTTCTAAATTTTGATCTTTAGTCAACGTTGTGCTGGCATCATGCAGGGAGCAGCAAGAACACATTACTGGAAAGGTTGGTGTCCACACTGCAGTTGTGAAAATTAACTTCAGAAATTAAGATGAAATTCAAAAATTATTTAAATTTATGCAGGTATTACAATTTTAAGTGTGGATATAAATACATACATGTATGAAGATAAAAAATTAAATAACATTTGATTTAATTAACCTTAAATCAAGAATACATTGTGAATATCTGGATTACTGTTAAAATTCAATACATGGGAAGGCTTCATTTCTAAAGTTTATTTGGAAATATATAATACATGTACCGTAATTAACGGTGTATTTATCACACTTTTTTTGCCGCCGAAAAAATTCAAAGTCGGGGGGTGCGTCTTATACACGGTACACAAAAAATAAAGTTTTGATTTATGCCCCTCCACCTGGCGCTATGCCTGACAATGTCTCCCAGCTCAGTAATCGGTGTGTTGACTCACCACTCGGAAACTAGAACAACACTCAAATGTGTCTGTCATCTTGGTTTGAAAGTAATCTTTCTGATAGATCTCAATATGTAGTTTATAATAATAATTCCTCCAATTTTTCTTTTATTACACGGCGTACCACAAGGTTCTATCCTACATTTAGGTCCTCTACTGTTTTTTAATTTACATTAATGATCTTACACATTCACCTTTTTTTTTTTTTAGCGCGAAAAAAGAGGGGTGCGGTTAATACATGAGGGCGGTTTATACACCGTTAATTACCGTAACATAATTATAATGATTATAGACCTTTAACCAAAGTGCTTTACAAGATTCATACAAGACATGTCTCTTATAAATATATTTACGCTTCTACAAGTTCTACTCACAGTAGAGAGTCATGGGAAGCATGTTTGTTTACAATTAAAATGGTAATACGCTTAATTGCACTGGGAAATGTACAACAGGAAAACGTCTTTATTGAACCTGGAGATTCTCCCTAGTCACTGACCTTCTATCAGAATACCTGGATGTGAAGCGTTAATTTGTACTCATTATTAAATCTCACATACTGAAAGACTACACCGTCGTCACTCAAACCTCTGTGGTGATTGAGTGAGTGGTCAGATTGGCACAACTAATGTACGTGTATCTTGGTTATAAATATTCTCAAATTGATGATTAGCCAGGCTTAATTAAGGATGAAACTTGTCAACACTAATTAATGAATACACTGTATGTAATGAATTTGATGTACTCCAGTCTTGTACATGCAAGGTAGCCTTTATGTACATGTACACTACTACACTGTACCTAACATTCACATGCATTGCTTTCAAAGTAGTGCTGTAAGTCAGACGCTATGTTCGTGTTCGGTTCGGTTCGGCAGAGTTCAGCAATTTTTCACCCGAACTTGGTTCGATTCGGGGTTCGGTAATATAATAGCAAGCAGTGTTATAGCCACGGCGGTCGGCACTGGGCGAGCCGCCCAGCTTGCCGGGCCCGACCAGCACGGAGGACCTCTGCACACTGCTTCCGACCAGTACGAATTTCACATTAAAAACTGCTTTAAACGTAATTATTTGTGAAGAAAAATACTACTTACATTCATATTTCCGTCTTGAATCGTGTTTTATTTTCAATTTGTCAATAAATGATATTTTTTAAAGATTTTCCGAGACGGTTGTTGTCTAATGTTAGAGTCATGAAAGCTGCAATCTTGAATAGAAATTCAGGCTCGTCAATAACTGTTTTGTATAAGTTTTTATTTTTAATAGAAAAAATATAAAATCCCTATTTTTCCTGAATAAATAAATATCATACTATAATATATATTTTATTATTTATATTGTAAAATGTGTCCGATATTGTTACAATTAAAATATTAATTTTTTGTTGAATGGGTTTGAGCTGAACATATTTTGATCACGCACATGTATACTTGTTTATGGCTTGCGATCGCGACGTAGCGTGGTCAGGATTTGGGATTTAAATGGCGCCAGTGAAGTCGCGCCCACCACTGGATAGGTATAAATCACAAAGGCGGAAAATGGGAAAAAAGTAAATATAAAATGGGCAATCATGACATGAAAATTAGGTACAAAATGACAAGTTTATTAGCTTGCAAAAACTTTTTATATTTTTCTGCCGAACATCCGAACCAGGCCTTTGCGTTTGGTTCGGTTCGGTTCGGTTCGGAAGTGCCATGTTCGGCGAACTTCTGTTCGGTTCGGCGGTTCGGCTACAGCACTATTTCAAAGGGAATTATATTTATAAGAATGATTTGTTCAGTAATCTTGACATGTTCGAACAAGATGAAACGACATGAGAGAATTACCTAAGGAATATCAGTCCCTTGCAAGCATTGAGTCAATAGCAATTGACAAATACATTTGTAGATGTATAAATAGTACCTGGTAAGCTGTTTTTTAATTTGTGCACCAAAATTAATAAAGGCCTCTACACAAAAGATGAAGTGACAATAATACAAAAATATGATAAACAGTACAACTGTACATGCACTTTGAATTCTCAGCTAATCGGGAATGGAAACAGTGAAAGAAAACAAATCATGTACAGTGTACAAATTATTAATTCCCTGGTACATGAATGTAATATGATGTGGCATGAATTCCTGTACAGTATATCATCCAACTCTTCCTTGCAGTTGCACAGAGATCTCCCTCATGTCATAACTTGTCAGCCCCCTCTCGGATTACTCATGTGAGGAAGCCGGAAGTTGTCACTTGCCTACAACGTTCCTCTTAACACAGTCCTCTTCTTACACGCTTTTCCCCCCTCTCTCACTTTTTTACATAGCAAGTAATAATCCTTCAAGTTTAATAAGTATATTCCTATTTTGTATTATAGATGAACGGTGCATGTATGCTGTAGACATACCATGCACATCCCTTTGGCAGTGATTGGGGAGGGAGGGGAGGGGAGGGGTAAAAGCCGAGTAATGGTGCACAGTAAAGTGTAATTGATTGAATGCCAGATTAATATGTGCAGGGAGAGATGGTATAGGACAGAGACAAGTTGATGGGGAAAGTGGACAAGCTCTTATGCAAGGTCATGATGAGGTCATTCCTGTGTTCAGGGCTTCCAGGCCAGAGCTAGCTGTGGTAGCTGCATGAATCATACCTGGAATTTGCATCTTCCTGTACAGCTAGACCACAGCATAGGAAGAGGGAAAAAAATACCCAAAATGTACATTTAGGAGTCGTTGAAGACTGAACAGGAAACTCAATATTCTATTCAATTGTCAAAACACACAAATATAATTTATAACATAAGTACAGTGAAATATACACTGTACATATGAGCAACATTTTTAAAATATATGTTTAAACAAAATTGTAAGCTCTACTTGTCTGTGCATGCAAGTTGTATACAGCGTGGCTTGAGAAAAAGGCAGAATAAACTTTGCACTTTGCATCCTTCAAATTGAAATGTAGCCATTTGTGCAAACACACCACAACAAGGCTGTAAACAAATATGCACATCGTAAAGAGACCATAAACCGCGTTAATAAAATTCTAAAATTACCTACTATTGAAGTTCAAAGTACAATTGTACACTCCTGTTGGCTAAGTACTTGTTGTACATGTACTGAGGGTTGTTTTTCAATTGGAAGAGTTGTAACTGTGTGCATGTACAAATACAGTTGAGTTCATGTTCAAACTACATGTTCAAGGATGAATGTACAGTTTACCAAGATCTGTTCATTACATGTACATTTGCCCCACCCCCCCCCCCTTTTGTATGCATTTAGAATTTTAGGTCAACAAAAACAAATTTCTTCAGGGGACCCTTTCCCTCCCGAAGGAGAAATGTTTGGGTTGAATATTTGTATTTTGTAGAGCAATAAAAGTGCACCAGTATTGGTAAAATTTCATTGGTAAAATTTGTGTTGATATGAATTACACAAATGTTGTGATAATTTGTTTGCAGGAATAATGTACTGAGCGATGGGAAATTAATCACAGAAAATTTTATGAGGATGTCATCGACAAAAATCTGAAGAATTTAATGTAACAAAAGGCAGTATTAAAAGTACACTGTACATTGTAGAGCTCTGTATTCACATTTCCAATAGCATTATTGATATGCTCATTCCTTGCCTAGAGATCTATCTATTCCAGTGTACTTCATGATGATAGTGATATGTTTGAGAATGCAATATTTTATTTCATTTGATTACAGCTGTCTATCAGAGAGCCCTGGTTCGTGCTGGCTCCAGCCTGCTATTCCCAATCTAATTCCCTGAGGCAAAGAATCTATACTCCTCTACAACTGTTTCATATGTGTTTCATATCCAAAATATGATTATACAAGTAGCTCTTGCTCAGTTCTTATGAGAAAACAATGTTCACACTACAACAACAAACTCGAGCTCTATGTCTGAGGAGACCAATTGCATACTTTCAATAATTCAATTAACGGTACTTATCATGGCATATTATTTATCATTTTGGTTTGTTTTATGAACCCAAATATTTAAATTTCATTTACATGTACATGTACATGTACAATGTAGCTTTTCTTCTTCTTCTTCAGTAGCAGTACAGGCCACCGTCAGGTGTATTGTCGTACTGTTGAGGTGCAGTGCATATGTGTGTACAATGTCTGATAATAGCTAGGTACAGTTGACTGAGTGCGAGTAAAAACAGCTACCATTTTAGCAGAGCTTTGAGACTAAAAGTCTAACATGTTCTCAACAGCTATCTGCTAATGAGGCACATTCCGGAGATGTGACTTCTTTTGGTGACAGAAGGTGTACAGTACATGTTTACATGTAGACCTACATGTACATGCCCAACAAATCCATGGTAACATGTATGTGCAGTACATGTAGGACTATTTAAAATGTGTACTTAAGCAAACAGCATGTGTACAGTTGTATACATGTAGACTTGTGAATTGTGATATTTACAATCTGGGACATGTGTTTGTACATTACATGCACTTGTACACATTTGTACAGGAGTCTGCCCAATATGAACATTTACATGTGGTAGATTATACAACATGTGTACACAACAAACCACGGATTAGCAAAGCTGACAGCTTTTGAAGTGGTTCTTGTGGCTGCAGGGTCTCTATTTGGCATCACATAAAAGAAGATAGAGTATGCTTCTTTTGTTCTTTGACATCCTATCAATAGTGCCCTGGTAAATGCCCCCAGTTTAGGGAATTTATGAATTGGATTATTGATTGTAAATACAAAAGTAGGAGGGTGGAGACATCGTGTTGGTAAACTGCACAACACACAAGTGTAAATGTGTACATGTACATTGTGAGTATACAAGTACATGTACTGCAGTACTGCACTGTATTATTCTACTCCTTTATGACCTGCAAGTTATGGCGCAACAGTATACGAAGTAGACCCTCCAGTCAACATGTATGAACAATGTATATATGTACGTTCATGTATTTCATTAAAGAATGAACTGGAAATTGATTTTTCTTTGCTTGCATGTAATAATAATAATAATTCCGCTTTTATATATACTGTAGCGCTTAAGACATCAATGATGTCTCTAACTGCTTTACAGATATGTACTATTACCCCGGTCATTGGATTCAATACTTGCCCGCACACACTGTGTGCACAATCTCCACTCCCTGTATAGTGTACATGTACATGTATACTTGCATAACAGTAGTAAGCATACAACTTACAAGTGTGTTTGTATTACAGGTGGAAGTAACATTGTCAATTTAACAATGCCGAGGTACTGGACATTGCAGTTTGCATGGAGGTTCTGTACATGTACATGTGCATGTGTGTAGGACCAAATTGCACATCGATCCGGTTTGACATGAAAACAAAATGGCACGTGTGACAAGGCTCATATAATGTAGGTACAGGGGGGTGTTTCATAAACAGCGTGTTTCAAAGTGGAACACGGGTTATCTTTTCCGGAATTGAAACACGGTGTCGTGGCGACACTGTATTAAACCAATCTGTTTCCACAGAGCGCAGCATTCCGATTTGCCTCGATTCCGTATTCCAAGTCAGGCAAATACCGTGTCAATCGGAAGTCAAGATTCAACCTTTGACCTCGATCGTGGATTCAGATCTATACAGGATTCCACCCTATTCTATTGTGACGTACATTTTTCATTGTTACGTACAGCGTGTATATAAACATATATACACGTATTTCAAAGTATTTTTCAACCAATCACGCTGCAGTGATGATTGAGGCTTCGCAAGCTCTGATGATCCGCCAGAAACGGTTTGTCACTGTGTGTTTCCACATCGAATTCACAGGGAGTTCGTTGGGATCGACACGTCAAGATCCACCTCCAGAGGTGGATCTGATAATCCGCATCTCGGTAGGCTCGACCCGACACGCTTGTGTTTCCACAGGAAAACTGACACGGTTTGACACGGTATGACACAGTTAATACTTTGTCAATGTTTTCTGTGGAAACACGCTGATTGCTGTTCGTAAGTTACACATGACTTTACGAATGACTTAAATATGAAAAGCCAAATGGGATGCTAAATCAATTTTAACTGTATCAACTAAAGCCGAGGTGTGCAGATGTAGATTAACATTCTTATTATAACAAACATTTTTAATGCAAAGTATATTTTTTGCCATAATTTATTTGAGGTTATTGGAAATATAGTCACATTTTGTTAAAACATCAGGAAAAACTTTGGACATCCTATCTGGCACTTTATATTCAAGTCGTTTGTAAAGTCATGCGTAACTTTACCAACAGCTTTATGAAACACCCCCTGGTATCGTCCTTTTTTTAATTCAACCATTCCTATCAGGAAATTTTGTTTAAGCCCTGCCATTTAATGCAATATTTCCCTGTTACTTTTCAAATCTTTCTATGATATTCTCCTCATTTTCCTGTACACCCAAATTTCACATGTACCGGTAATGCACATGTACATGTAGGCTCATGCACACTTCTACATTGTAGCTCACCTTTTTTAAAGAAGGACACACATCAATACACATGTGTTTACAACCCCAGCGTGTATACAAAGTAGTTCAGCTCATTTGAATATAACGTTCCACTTCCAAACTACCATCCTTTGTAAACAGATATTATTGTATTGCATAACAACGTTTACACTGTGTGCATTTACAGTCTGTAGGCATACATGTACAGTACCAGTTACATGTAGATGCACTGGTAGTGGTAGTGGTAGTAATACTGTACTAGTAATTAATAGTGGTAGTGGTAGTGGAAGTGGTAGTAGTAGTAGTAGTAGTAGTAGTATGCAGTGAAAAAAATAGACGGGGGCTCGGGCGAATTAGCCCCTGAAATGCCTAAAAGAGCCCCCGAAATGCCTAAAAGAGCCCCCGAAAATCAGAAAAGAGCCCCTGTAAATTTGCATAGAGTTCAATGCAAAACTAATTTTAAAATGTTATTTTCATGCAGTTAAGCTTGAAAAGTAGCCCCCGAAAAATAAATATTAATTTTTTCCCTGGTAGTATGGTAATAATGTTAATAATAATGAAGGACAACAATTACATGTACATGTATGTTCATACATGTATATTAGAAATCAAAAGTTAAAGGTGCACTAGTGCCAACGATTGAATCACAGAAAAGCACTACCGGGTATACACAAATTACAACAAGAAAGAACATTACAAATAAATGCGTAAACACATGACCAAAATTATCATTTGATTAAATACAAAAAAAGTGTAGCGCTACTGGTATTTTTTCATTTTCTGGGTCAGGGTGACTGCAAGGATGACAATTTCCAACCTTGGGCTTGACTGACAAGTTTCAGTTTCAGTTTTTGAGATGAGTACATGTATGACCTAAAGGAAATAAAATGGAATATTTTTAATTGATTTAACATCTATACAAATATTCGGTTATGAAAACATGCATGTGCATGTACATTTTGTAGGTCTACATGTGTACATGATAAATTGATCAAAATGTGTCATAACCATACAATGAAAATGACTCAAAATTAAGAAAAAAATGTACTTGAAAATACAATTTACATGTACATGTACAGTACATGTAATTTATCCGTGAGACTCTAGTTGCAATGTGGAATACCATTTGACCTTTTGCAAAGAAATTCTTATGCTTCTTACTCCAGAATTGAAACTCCGGAATTGAAATTTTAAAAATCTAATTACTGAGCAATCATACATGTATGTACATGTATAAGTACATGTACATGAAGTTACATTGTGTGTACATGTGCCATGTACAGTAAAAACAGATAATCGTTCATTTTGGTGTAATGTTTTGCTCCAAAACATACAGTTTAGCTTTTGTAAAATCCATTATGTTGATGGTATGGAGACATCCACATACTTGTACTACATGTATATTTGTATATCCTGTTTTCTCTGCAATACGGTCCTAATGGTTTAGAGGAGATATGAGATTTGAGGAGGCATCCTCTGTAGCTCATTGACCCTCTAGATGAGACTGGCATCCATGCCTGCATGCATGCATGCATCACACACAGCGTAACATGCATAACCCAAGTGCACTTCTTAGTACCAGTGCATGCATCAGGGAGCGGAGAATTATTGCCCAGTTTATATCCGCGCATAATTCATGACTTAAATGATCGGCTCTTGCTCGTTGGCACTTGCCGCGGTTGACCTTTGTGTCATGTTAAATTGAATTGTCTCATGACATGCCCATATTGTCTCGTAAATTTAACAGATTGCAGGGACTTGGGGATACATATTTAATGCCCCATTTGTTAAACATGTATTAAACGATGGTGCACTTTTAGATTTGTTTGTGTGTTTGTCTGACTGATGCACAATTTAGATGAGTTAGGGATAAACATTGTGTGTACCGGTACATATCTGCGTACCCGTATGTACATGTATGCATCTTATGATGCAACCATATGTACATGTACAAGTATAAGAATAGGGTTTATTGATTATTCTAGTTTACATAATATACAATATACAGTAGCTGATAAATACAGGCCTGCATGTACATGTACATGTAGTAATATGTAAATTGTAGAGGGCTGTCTTATGATTTCTGTAATCTGTATTGTTTACCAAGATGTGAAGTTGTACGTGTATTTAGCAGCCAACAATTTTTAAGGCTTTATCAGTATATGTACATGTACATGTACGTGTAAGTCAACATTCATAAATTATGCAGTGATACTGGTACTCAATATTTTGAACAGTCAAGTGTGGTAAGTCTAGCTTAATATACAAAAGTTTGTTGATGTATCTGGTAAACCACAACATATTGTAGATACAACTACCGGTACTGTATAAACCAACACACATACATGTAGAATAGGCACACACATTTTTTATGTTTACATAATTTACAGTTTAGATAGATCTACAACATACAGTTATTACAGTACATGTACATGTGCAATGTACATGCAGTTGTTTATAAATGAAAAGTCAATATTATCTTGAAGAAGAAGAAGTTGCTGTTGCATACATAAAGTTCTGCTTCTAATTGCATTTGCCGTACCTCAGCCCGACTTGCAATCTGCTTTTTAATCTCGTAAATGGTAGGAGTGACCCTCTCCAAATGGCACACAGAAAGACATCTCAGCTAGTGGTTGGCTATTTAAAGGGATATGTACCATTGATAGCATACCATTAAAATGTTCTAAAATATGTTAGTTTGTGGCTTTCCCAAAAAGCATTGATATTTTATAACAGGCTATAATTTAAATGATAAAATTGTTTCTGAAAAAAAGATCGCTCATATTGATATTGAACTTTCAATTTAATTTAAGTACTCAACTGCATATTATTGGAAGTATACACCACACCTGTATGTACATTTACTACATATTACATGTAGATTATTAAGGTACATTTACATGTAATGTAAATACATGTACATGTGAAGTTTTGGAATACAATATGTACTTGTACGTGTGCTTCAGATTTTACAATTTCTGTAATAACCAATAAACATTTTGGTAATTTTTTTAATCCAGGTTGAATTGCATTTTACTTGGCATTGTTAGATTGAAGATAATCCATTTTATGGGTGTAACTTAAAGCTGTATACTACACACCTTGGTGCTTTTTAGAATGTTTATCAAGCTCACAAATATGTAAACAAATACATGTACATACATGTATGTAAGAAATTGTTTGTTCATATCTGTATGATGCTGTTTTCAACACACATTCAATCATTGAATTTGGATACAGAATCACAGAAAAGACCCAGTTCCCATCTGTTGCCTTTTAGCCCCGTTTCCCAGCATCCCTCAATCTCATTTTAAAATGTTTAATTAAATCATCCATCTCCTACTGATTGCGAAGCCCAGGGAAGGCGCGCAGAAGATTGGTTATCGTGACCCCCCTAGGATGGTTGGTTGGTTGGTTTCAATGTGCAACACTATCTCCTGTAGGCTCCCAGTATCACTGATGTTATTCCCCATGCATTCTCCGGTGGGGGCTGACCGGTCGTTAGCGTAAATTTGCGTCACATCCCCCGTCAATCTTGTGAATCCCCGATGCTTGTTGATGAGGATGAGGCTCTATTTAGAATGCCACTCCCCCTCTTGACATCATTGCTGGAATCATGACTGGGCCATGCTCACACAGCATGGCAGGAATGTTAGGGAATGACCTGTATTATATTTCTTCATATTGTTGATCAATAACTACAGATGGTTAGATATATAGCCTACACCGACACACTGTACAACAACCTTTCTTGACACATTTGAATTTGCATTATGCGTGCCGCGTATAAAAAAAGCATTTGGACTTTATAGAATACACCACTAGGTAGTGTTTCAAAGTTCACAGTCAATAAACATTGTAAGCAGTCCTATATACTGTAAGCTGGGGTAATGATATAATATTAGAGTATTAGCTGTGTGATACAAATGCATCTAATCCATACTGTGTTTTCATTTTGTTTATTTGCAGGGCCAAGCTCATCGAAGAAGCCAAGAAGTAGAAGTCTACTCAATACCTTCCTGTGCTGTTTCGGGTCAGGGAGACATGGCACGCATCAAAGCGTACCACAGACATCAGATCAAACTGATCAAAGGGTAAGAAAACAGGGATGGAACCGGAGTACCTCTGCACTTAAGCTGGACCCATTAAACCTCTACAGATTCCATACATACTTCCACGCTAATCCCCCTATACAAAAAAAGAAATATGTAGGAGGAATAGAATAAAGACTGGAAAGTGGCCCATCTCTACACATTTTGGAGAAAAACAAAATCCCCCCAAAAGTAAAGAAGGATTCACCTCACAGAAAAGCTGAATTTGTATTTGAAGCACTTGCATTCAGAGGTGTATGTTGAGTTCATGCATATAAAGAAATTGTTGCCACAACATATATTAAAACAAATGAACAAACGAATCCATCCTATATATCAATGTATGGATTTGTTGGTTCATAATAATGCATTTTAAAAATCTGAGCATGCTTTATCACAGTGATCCACTCTAGCATTTCTTATTTTATGAACATGTCTTTGGCTTGTTAATGACAGGAATTTCATGGTCAATTGCAGACCTCCTCCACCCCCCCCCCCCCTTCAAAAAAAAAGGGGGGGGGGGGGCTTTCATGTTAGATTCATAAATGTACTATAGCCGATGAGAAGAAGAATATGCCTTAGACAGACCTGCCAACCAGTACGATTTAGTCGTATTTAGTACGATTTTTAGAAGCAAATACGATAGTACGATTTTCCTTAATAAAATATGATTTTCCCAAAAAAAAAAAAAAAAAACGATTTATTTTTTTATTTTATTTTTTTATTTTTTTTATTTTTTTAAATTAATATTTTGTGTGCGCGTCCGCCATTTTCAATGGCAAAATGTCCATTCTGTCCTGTAAAGTATCCTACAAGCATCTCACATCGGAAATTTGGGGATGTTCATTGGTTCATCGAACACACCAGTCATGACGAAATCATGCATATTCAACCAATGATCAATAAAAAAAATTCTTCCTGTAGGTAGAAACTGTAAGAGGCATTGATCCGCGTAACAATCCGTGTTAATTTTTAAGAATACAACTTTTGTCAGTAAAATACAACTTTTGTCAGTAAAATACAACTTTTGGGACTAAAGAATACAGTTTTTGAACTCCAGAGGTTGGCAGGTCTGCTTAGATTACATACAGACCAAATGATGACAAATTTCTCTCAATATCACTTCTTAGAATCACTTAAAAACAACAACAGAGAATGAAATTCGTACAAATGCCAGCTGTGATATTCAGCATCTCAACAACACTTTAAAGTAGAATCAATTCCACTATTATCACATACAAGATACAATGTACATGTACCGGTAGATATATCACATGAACTGGGAAGGTGATTCTTCCCTCCCATCACTACCCTAGTATAACACTGTACACATTGCATGTTGTATGCATGCATTTCTCTGTACAGATTTACTTGTACAAACTGTATGTGCAACAACAAAACTGAAAGAAAGGATAGGTGTAATCTGTTATTGTGGGATGGGAAACTGATATTTTTTTGCTATTGTTTCTACATGTGTACATGTATTGCATTTCACTGTAGAGCACTGCATCACTGTAAGGCAACACACAGCTTCTATTTGTGTTCAAGTCAGAAAAATCTGCTTCCTTATATTCCTTGATATTACATGTCTTGCATGATTAATTGAGTTGCCAAAATAGCAAAAGTTATTATTCTTAGGAAGTAAGCTCTTCAGTATGATTCTCGTCACTCTGTTTTTGCTCTGAATTCTGCATGCAAACATGTCCTAATTTGTTGAAAGGTTGAGTGTTAATTACATGTACATGTGCATAATATGGTTATTCTGCCTACTTCTTGAAATGCATAATGATTCAGATTTCAATATGTGCTTATAATCATTGTATTCAATTACAACATTTTAGTGCTCTTCATATCATTGCTAGTTTTGTAGGATAGTTGAACTGTAGGAAATAAAATTAAAAGTCTATACTATTTTCTGTTACTTTCCCTCTCGAATCTCTTCTATATATCTACATGTATATCTATTTCTTCTTCCATAAAAGACAGATGAAATTTCATCACACCTTTCAGACTGGCATTTAATTTTTTTTAGAATACTCCAAATTAAAAGAAAAAAAATCTTTGTACAAAAAACCAGTCTATGTCAGCATTTTCAATTCAACAATTTACATTGGTTATGTGCAGCTTATTTTGTTTGTTTGTTATGGAATTTTCACGTTCAATATCTTGTCAATGCTGATTGTATCACTGGTATTTTGGTAATAATAGCTGTTTCACTTTTTCTATAGTCATTTTATCTTACATGTACAAGCAAAAATCCATTATAAATTTTCAATGTACATACACGTTGCTTCTTTTTAAGGAAATACCTGTACACTGTAGGTGCATTTTAAAACATGTAGATCAGTTCTTTCAACATCTCTCTCTCTCTCTCTCTCTCCCTCGCTTTCTCTCTCCCTCCTTGTTCATTCTTTCATCTCTACTCCCTCTCCTTACATGAATTGTATTTCTCTTCCACAATTTACAATCTATATGCATTTAAGCTACCGTACTTGAAATGATGATTTTGAACTGAATCATTGTCTAAATGGCATCATTTCTATTTATAAAAATTAGGTGATTCATAAATGTTGTCAATAAATATTGCTCTCATTATTAAACGAGGATAGACCTACACCTTGGTACATGTAGGCAGTCTAACTGGATGTTTCTGGGGAGGTCATTATGCAATACCCAAATCTATCTGTAATGAGTTTGCATCATGTCCTCTGACATGGTTAATTAACCTTGGCTCTTGTCAAGTGATAACGAGCCTGCTATTTCACCATCATTATTTATGAAACTGACACATGATTGAAAAGAAAAGAACCAGATTTATTGTTGATGTACATGGAAATGTTAATCTGCTGCATAAAGTTAGATTGTTCAGTGCTTTGCTTCAAAGAATAACCCCTCTCTTTTTCAATTTTAGAAATACATACATGTACATGCAGTGGACATACAACTGTACAGACTCGAACTATAAAGCTAAACATAATTTTGAAATACAATAAAGTTGTCATTTTATTTATACATGTAGCAATAAATTATAGCAATTTACTATTTAATGGACATAAATATTGTGCCATAGCCTATATCGGTGTACACTGTAGTAAGTGTCAAATGAAGGGGGCAATACATGTAGTTAGCCCCCCCCCCCCCCCCCCCCCCACACACACACACACACACACACACACACAAATAGTTTGCTTGGACCCTTGCTTTTTACCAACAAAATATTCCTTACAGCCCAACCTAGTTTGCTAAAGCGTAGAGATGACATCAGTAAGATTTGTTTATATTCAAATTTAAATTAAATTGGTATACATGTACATGTATATCAGACACGAACTTGCATGATTTTTGTTATAAATAAGTCAATATGTACATGTTGCTATTATATGTGTGATGTAATTTTGTGATCAGTTTTATTTTCATTTTAATATTTGAGTCTTGTATTAATACAGTGAAAAAGTGATTCTATTTTATTTGCAATGTTCATTTTAGCAGTTCAAAGTATACATTATTGCTGTTGCTTTTACAGCAAGGTGCTAAATAATATTCCCCTGAATTTTAGCCCATTTGGGATTTACGAGACCTACATGTTTGTGGATATGAGTACTTGGGTAAAACGACTTTTCACTGGTTTGATAATGTGAACTTTCGCAACTGAAATTACCAGGGATTAATTCTTCTATGTACATGTAGGTTTTTATTATTTGTCGCCTTTAATATTCAGGCAATTGAATTTCAAAATGATTTAAAACAAACTCTTTTGTGAAGGGTGAAGTAAACTTGCCCCAGTTACTAAGTACATGTACATGTAGTGCAGTTTGGGCCAGATCATACATTTAGGTTGGATGATTATGTAGCACCTTGCCTTGTTGTATCAGAGCATAAATATATTGTTTTACACCAGTTTTTTATCCCCACCGTTCTTTTTTTGTTTTGTGTGTGCATCTCCTTTTGTTTATAGTCGCTCGAGCACCGTCCAGCTCCCGTTAACGACCCTAGCACGGTATGTCATCCTTACACTTGTCAGCAAGTCAAAACTCTTTTCTTTTAAATGCTAGTTATGCTACATGTAGGTATACCATGGTATTTAACTGTACAATAAATGCATTTGTCAGTGGCAAGCTTTGTGTACAAATTACTATCTTGGTAATACCGTTCAGTTAAGCCTTTCCAGTCCCGCAAAGTTTAATAATTATAACAAATCCAACAAATTTCAAATCTTTATTGCATCATTGATCTAGATATGCAAACAAGCTTTGTTTTATGACATCTTAAATGCAAGTCACAAATCATGAACCTATTTCAAATTTCAAGATCAAAGACCGGCTTATCTTTATAAATATGAGGTACAAACTGTCTCTTTCACTAAAAGAAATTAATGCAAATTCACCTTGAAATCTATTACGTTTGCCACACAAAAATGTTTTTGTTATCTGCTAGAATAAAGCTGCCCAAATTTAAGAGAATCTAAATAAGTGAAATAATTTGTCTACTTGTCATTGGAAAGGTAAGTTCAGGTACAGGTAAGTGTGCTTTAGTAAATTATTTATAACCCCTCCTCCAAAAAGATGAAATAAAGGGAAGAAGAAAAGAAAAAGGAAATAACAATTCGTCGCTGTTTTCACGAAGTGACGGTAGTGAAAAAAAAATGCATTCACTTTGCGTGACGATCTTCCTTCTTGAAAACAAGGACGAATTGTGTTACATTGGCCTATTCTTTCACATGCAAATGAACCACATACAGTTTTTAAAAGCTTCTTTATTTCAATGCTAAGATCATTCAGCTGGGGAGTGTTTAACAAAGACTAAGATCGACTGTAAGTTGGACTTAACTATGGCAGGCCGTTCATGCCACTGTTTGCTCTCACCATTTACTGGCATTCGTCTCTCAAGGGACGTACAAATCGTGGTCACAAATCTACAGAGTTTATATTTTTTGATAAATCATTATTGAAGGAAAAAATATGATCTAAAGTCCAACTTAAAGTCGATCTTATTCTTTGTGAAACACTCCCCTGATCTATTAGCCCAAGCCTATCTGGGATGCACAATAAGTTTGCAATATCATGTATCGCCCTCAACGTATGTGTTACAGCATGCGATAGTGATTCAATAGAAAATGGTTTGATGTGCGTCAACAGTACTTGTAATTGCATCTGTTTGGAGCTGCCTCTTGTTCTAAATGTGCCATGCTAAGTGTCGGGGGAATAAGGGAAATCTACCATACATACTGTACATACATACATACATACATGCACATTGTCTACCACTCAGTCTCAGATTCATACATTTCAGCCTTGTTCACATGTGGTGATGTAACCACCTAAAACGCCCTTATGTGCACCTAAATAATTTTTAGTGAGTCTCCAACCATCTTCCTAATTGCCTTAAAGAAATACCGTAGAGAGAAAAAAAACAGCCACAACAAATTCTAAAAAATGAATAAATAGGTGAAGTGTGCTGTACAATTTTGTTTATTTTAACACTCAAGTAGGCTTTATTTAGGTGCCTTTGTCACGCCCAGCTACTTTTTTCACCATCACATGCAATTCATTTACACTTAAAATGTCTCTTATGTTGCCGTGGCGGGGTTTTGAGGTGGTTTACTGTGTCATGTATGAACGAGGCTTTACCGTTGTCCTTTAAACATATTAATTGCCTAAGCAATGAACCTGGTCGCCTACTCTAGGTGGGGCCAACAGTCATTACCAGAGGTTGCAGTAAGCATAATCTGGAGAGCTCTTATATCTCAATAGAGAGCAGTGGTTCCACAGTATCTGTATTTACGATAATTGCCTCCAATATATAAGTGCCCATCAAAACATGTTGACATTGACTACATGGACATATACATGTAGGGAAGCATATATGTTGATTAGAGAAAGCACATATTCATTAATATTAACATTTATTTTTGTAGAAATATAATGGAACTCAAATCACTTCAAGAAGCAAAGCTGCTTGAAAGCTGCTCTGTCCCCCCCCCCCCCAAAAAAAATACAAAGTACAAACCAAATATTAAAAAAAAAATCAATTTAAAGGAGACTGTTAGCGTTTAATATTTTGCTCTTATGACGCCTTCAAATACAGTAAATCACTCTTGTAATGTATGCATCAATGCAAATTCTGAAATATTTCACTCCAAATTTTACCCCCGACCTCTATAGCCCACCTTCAAATAAACAATAAAATACACATGTAAATGTATGTGTGACAAAGTAGAAGAGATAGGATAGCCTCCATGTTTTATTCATACATGCTCATAACCCATAACTGTACATTTGAAATCAGCACATAATATCATGTTGACAAAGAGAGCAGACCATTGATTTTTTTCAAGAACAAGCTCCTAATTTATATTGATTCTATTCCAATCAATTCAGTTATTGGGGTTAATTGAATAAAGAATATCCACCAGGGAAATCTATCCCTAATTCAAATATCTATTTCAGGATAAAAACAAATCTATGATAAGTATGTATATACCAGCTAGGTTATGTTCTATTGAAGTGAGGTTGAAAGGGGTCTTCAGTTATCAAAAGTGAAACCTAAAATATGAAGAAGAGTCTAGGGACAATAGTTATGCACAATAATGAACAGAGTGGGAGGACAGGCATACACTGTAGTACCAATAAATCGTGTTTTTGTTTATAGTCGATTAAAATGTTCAAATATCGAGATATTTATTCTCAAGGGCACACAAGAATCCATTCAAATTTGGAGGACAGTTCTGTTTCACTTTCTTCCAAGTAAACATTAAATGTCACTTTTGTAAAAAAAAACTTGTTATATCTTGAAATATTAAAGTAGGCGCAGGGTACACATATTTGTATTGACTATTGCAGGGCTCGAATTACCCACCGGCAATCGGCAATTTGCCGCCATGCCCCTCTCACTGGCCGGAATGCCCTTTTCAAATCAAACCGTTTACGGCCACAATATTTTAATCCACAAAAGTTTTGTCGACATTATAGTCATCGTAAGCCAACCCGACTTGTAATGTTCAAAAAGGTTTTGTTGCCCCTACGGAGCTCTAAAAACAATGATAGTCGGCAAGGTTTTGTTGCCCCTCCGGAGCTCTAAAAACAATGAAAGTCGGCAAGGTTTTGTTGCCCCTCCGGAGCTCTAAAAACAATGATAGTCGGCAAGGTTTTGTTGCCCCTCCGGAGCTCTAAAAACAATGAAAGTCGGCAAGGTTTTGTTGCCCCTCCGGAGCTCTAAAAACAATGATAGTCGGCAAGGTTTTGTTGCCCCTCCGGAGCTCTAAAAACACATTAATAGTCGGCAAGGTTTTGTTGCCCCTCCGGAGCTCTAAAAACAATAATTACCGGAAGGTTTTGTTGCCCCTCCGGAGCTCTAAAAACAATAATAGTCGGCAAGGTTTTGTTGCCCCTCCGGAGCTCTAAAAACAATAATAGTCGGAAAGGTTTTGTTGCCCCTCCGGAGCTCTAAAAACAATAATAGTCGGCAAGGTTTTGTTGCCCCTCCGGAGCTCTAAAAACAATAATAGTCGGCAAAGTTTTGTTGCCCCTCCGGAGCTCTAAAAACAATGATAGTCGGCAAGGTTTTGTTGCCCCTCCGGAGCTCTAAAAACAATAATAGTCGGCAAGATTTTGTTGCCCCTCCGGAGCTCTAAAAACAATAATAGTCGGCAAGGTTTTGTTGCCCCTTCGGAGCTCTAAAAACAATAATAGTCGGCAAGGTTTTGTTGCCCCTCCGGAGCTCTAAAACAATAATAGTCGGCAAGGTTTTGTTGCCCCTTCGGAGCTCTAAAAACAATGATAGTCGGCAAGGTTTTGTTGCCCCCTCCGGAGCTCTAAAAACAATGATAGTCGCAAGGTTTTGTTGCCCCTCTGGAGCTCTAAAAACAATAATAGTCGGCAAGGTTTTGTTGCCCCTCCGGAGCTCTAAAAACAAAGATAGTCGGCAAGGTTATGTTGCCCCTCCGGAGCTCTAAAAACAATAATAGTCGGCAAGGTTTTGTTGCCCCTCCGGAGCTCTAAAAACAATGATAGTCGGCAAGGTTTTGTTGCCCCTCCGGAGCTCTAAAAACAATGATAGTCGGCAAGGTTTTGTTGCCCCTCCGGAGCTCTAAAAACAATGATAGTCGGCAAGGTTTTGTTGCCCACTCCGGAGCTCTAAAACAATGATAGTCGGCAAGGTTTTGTTGCCCCTCCGGAGCTCTAAAACAATAATAGTCGGCAAGGTTTTGTTGCCCCTCCGGAGCTCCAAAAACAATAATACTCGGCAAGGTTTAGTTGCCCTCCGGAGCTCTAAAAACAATAATAGTCGGCAAGGTTTTGATGCCCCTCCGGAGCTCTAAAAACAATGATAGTTGGCAAGGTTTTGTTGCCCCTCCGGAGCTCTAAAAACAATAATAGTCGGCGAGGTTTTTGTTGCCCCTCCGGAGCTCTAAAAACAATGATAGTCGGCAAGGTTTTGTTGCCCCTCCGGAGCTCTAAAAACAATAATAGTCGGCAAGGTTTTGTTGCCCCTCCGGAGCTCTAAAAACAATAATTACTGGAAGGTTTTGTCGCCCCTACGGAGCTCTAAAAACAATAATAGTCGGCAAGGTTTTGTTGCCCCTCGGAGCTCTAAAACAATAATTACCGGAAGGTTTTGTTGCCCTACGGAGCTCTAAAAACAATAATAGTCGGCAAGGTTTTGTTGCCCCTCCGGAGCTCTAAAAACAATAATTACCGGAAGGTTTTGTTGCCCCTCCGGAGCTATAAAAAAAAAATAGTCGGCAAGGTTTTGTTGCCCCTCCGGAGCTCTAAAAACAATAGTTACCGGAAGGTTTTGTTGCCCCTCCGGAGCTCTAAAAACAATAATAGTCGGCAAGGTTTTGTTGCCCCTACGGAGCTCTAAAAACAATAATTACCGGAAGGTTTTGTTGCCCCTCCGGAGCTCTAAAAAAAAAAACAGTAGGCAAGGTTTTGTTGCCCCTCCGGAGCTCTAAAAACAATAATACTAGGCAAGGTTTAGTTGCCCCTCCGGAGCTCTAAAAACAATAATAGTCGGCAAGGTTTTGTTGCCCCTCCGGAGCTCTAAAAACAATGATAGTTGGCAAGGTTTTGTTGCCCCTCCGGAGCTCTAAAAACAATAATAGTCGGCAAAGTTTTGTTGCCCCTCCGGAGCTCTAAAAACAATGATAGTCGGCAAGGTTTTGTTGCCCCTCCGGAGCTCTAAAAACAATAATAGTCGGCAAGATTTTGTTGCCCCTCCGGAGCTCTAAAAACAATGAAAGTCGGCAAGGTTTTGTTGCCCCTCCGGAGCTCTAAAAACAATGATAGTCGGCAAGGTTTTGTTGCCCCTCCGGAGCTCTAAAAACACATTAATAGTCGGCAAGGTTTTGTTGCCCCTCCGGAGCTCTAAAAACAATAATTACCGGAAGGTTTTGTTGCCCCTCCGGAGCTCTAAAAAACAATAATAGTCGGCAAGGTTTTGTTGCCCCTCCGGAGCTCTAAAAACAATAATAGTCGGAAAGGTTTTGTTGCCCCTCCGGAGCTCTAAAACAATAATAGTCGGCAAGGTTTTGTTGCCCCTCCGGAGCTCTAAAACAATAATAGTCGGCAAAGTTTTGTTGCCCCTCCGGAGCTCTAAAAACAATGATAGTCGGCAAGGTTTTGTTGCCCCTCCGGAGCTCTAAAAACAATAATAGTCGGCAAGATTTTGTTGCCCCTCCGGAGCTCTAAAAACAATAATAGTCGGCAAGGTTTTGTTGCCCCTTCGGAGCTCTAAAAACAATAATAGTCGGCAAGGTTTTGTTGCCCCTCCGGAGCTCTAAAAACAATAATAGTCGGCAAGGTTTTGTTGCCCCTTCGGAGCTCTAAAAACAATGATAGTCGGCAAGGTTTTGTTGCCCCTCCGGAGCTCTAAAAACAATGATAGTCGGCAAGGTTTTGTTGCCCCTCTGGAGCTCTAAAAACAATAATAGTCGGCAAGGTTTTGTTGCCCCTCCGGAGCTCTAAAAACAATAATAGTCGGAAAGGTTTTGTTGCCCCTCCGGAGCTCTAAAAACAATAATAGTCGGCAAGGTTTTGTTGCCCCTCCGGAGCTCTAAAAACAATAATAGTCGGCAAAGTTTTGTTGCCCCTCCGGAGCTCTAAAAACAATGATAGTCGGCAAGGTTTTGTTGCCCCTCCGGAGCTCTAAAAACAATAATAGTCGGCAAGATTTTGTTGCCCCTCCGGAGCTCTAAAAACAATAATAGTCGGCAAGGTTTTGTTGCCCCTTCGGAGCTCTAAAAACAATAATAGTCGGCAAGGTTTTGTTGCCCCTCCGGAGCTCTAAAAACAATAATAGTCGGCAAGGTTTTGTTGCCCCTTCGGAGCTCTAAAAACAATAATAGTCGGCAAGGTTTTGTTGCCCCTCCGGAGCTCTAAAAACAATGATAGTCGGCAAGGTTTTGTGCCCCTCTGGAGCTCTAAAAACAATAATAGTCGGCAAGGTTTTGTTGCCCCTCCGGAGCTCTAAAAACAAAGATAGTCGGCAAGGTTATGTTGCCCTCGGAGCTCTAAAAACAATAATAGTCGGCAAGGTTTTGTTGCCCCTCCGGAGCTCTAAAAACAATGATAGTCGGCAAGGTTTTGTTGCCCCTCCGGAGCTCTAAAAACAATGATAGTCGGCAAGGTTTTGTTGCCCCTCCGGAGCTCTAAAAACAATGATAGTCGGCAAGGTTTTGTTGCCACTCCGGAGCTCTAAAAAACAATGATAGTCGGCAAGGTTTTGTTGCCCCTCCGGAGCTCTAAAAACAATAATAGTCGGCAAGGTTTTGTTGCCCCTCCGGAGCTCCAAAAACAATAATACTCGGCAAGGTTTAGTTGCCCCTCCGGAGCTCTAAAAACAATAATAGTCGGCAAGGTTTTGATGCCCCTCCGGAGCTCTAAAAACAATGATAGTTGGCAAGTTTTTGTTGCCCCTCCGGAGCTCTAAAACAATAATAGTCGGCGAGGTTTTGTTGCCCCTCCGGAGCTCTAAAAACAATGATAGTCGGCAAGGTTTTGTTGCCCCTCCGGAGCTCTAAAAACAATAATAGTCGGCAAGGTTTTGTTGCCCCTCCGGAGCTCTAAAAACAATAATTACTGGAAGGTTTTGTCGCCCCTACGGAGCTCTAAAAACAATAATAGTCGGCAAGGTTTTGTTGCCCTCGGAGCTCTAAAACAATAATTACGGAAGGTTTTGTTGCCCCTACGGAGCTCTAAAAACAATAATAGTCGGCAAGGTTTTGTTGCCCCTCCGGAGCTCTAAAAACAATAATTACCGGAAGGTTTTGTTTGCCCCTCCGGAGCTATAAAAAAAAATAGTCGGGCAAGGTTTTGTTGCCCCTCGGAGCTCTAAAAACAATAGTTACCGGAAGGTTTTGTTGCCCCTGCGGAGCTCTAAAAACAATAATAGTCGGCAAGGTTTTGTTGCCCCTACGGAGCTCTAAAAACAATAATTACCGGAAGGTTTTGTTGCCCCTCCGGAGCTCTAAAAAAAAAAACAGTAGCAAGGTTTTGTTGCCCCTCCGGAGCTCTAAAAACAATAATACTAGGCAAGGTTTAGTTGCCCCTCGGAGCTCTAAAAACAATAATAGTCGGCAAGGTTTTGTTGCCCCTCCGGAGCTCTAAAAACAATGATAGTTGGCAAGGTTTTGTTGCCCCTCCGGAGCTCTAAAAACAATAATAGTCGGCAAAGTTTTGTTGCCCCTCCGGAGCTCTAAAAACAATGATAGTCGGCAAGGTTTTGTTGCCCCTCCGGAGCTCTAAAAACAATAATAGTCGGCAAGATTTTGTTGCCCCTCCGGAGCTCTAAAACAATAATAGTCGGCAAGGTTTTGTTGCCCCCTTCGGAGCTCTAAAAAC
>JAVYIG010016774.1:0-29549 GCA_035222895.1 Strongylocentrotus droebachiensis
TGATGGTCTAACAGGTACAGCTCTTTATATTCCAAAATTTAAGATACTACTGTGGTAGAGGTTATACTATAGAACCACCCCAGTAAACATTATGACTGCCGAACTGACTGCGATTATCTTAGCCTTATGGATAGACGACTATCTTTTAGTATCTGTAGTAATATCATCAGATTCGATGTCAGCCCATGCAGCCTATTAAAAAACATGCAAAATCTAGTATAATTAATAGAAATATTGAAGAAATTGACACAATTAAGCGCTTTTGGTATAGACATACAGTTTGAGTGAATACGTGCGCATTGTGAACTACAGCGAAACGAAAGAGCCGACAGCTTAGCTAAACAAGCGACTCAAAAAGAACATAGATGTGACCGTACCACGGAATAGACCTGAATTAACTAATCACATGCGTCATATAATATATCGAGACTTATTAGCTTATCTGGGTTTTGTAGAAAAGATGAAAGATTATTACATCAAATGAGAATGTGAAAATGCAAATTAAACTTTTTCTAATTCAGTATTAATGAACATGAAAAAGGCCTTTGTGATTTATGTCATGAAACTGAAACAATTGAACATTATATAATGGTCTGTAAGAAATACAAACGAGACAGGAAAAAAAAATCAAGGTTGAAAATTAAAAAAAATGAGTTTACATAATTTATTGGAGAAAGAAGATCGTCTTATAAAAGCCACATATAGATATCACTCATTGTAGCTGGTGAGTGATAACCAACTTTGCCAAGGTGATGTAAAGAGCAAATTGTATTTTTTTGAAATATATTATATATCGGTCTATGCGCCAATGTTTATTTTGTATTTATATTATTTCATTCATTCGTTGAGCAATATTGAAGAAAAATATGAAACCCCTCAAATGACTGAATCAATATTTGAGCCAGAGATAAAGAACAGCGCCATCTGATCATCATTGATGAATAACTCGAAGAAAAGTATAGCCAGGCGAAAACAATCTTTTCAAATTGGACAGCCTTTACACCAAACAACAACAACAACAACTATTGTAACAGGCAGTCATTAAAAAGAGTTTGTTTCAAGCTACTTTATCATAATCTTATTTTTTAGTCGAATTTCAATCATCACTCTTTTAAGGCAGTGTTCATTTGTTCCATTACTAGTAAACGATTACAAGTCAAAACATCACCTCCCAGAAGATGTGCCCTTCTACCTCTACATGACTGTGCCCGAGAAGAGGGGATGGTAATAAGCCATAAAGCAGTCACCCCCGTACAAACTAAGAAGAGTTTCGCGCACAACCCCCCCCCCCCCCTCCCCCCGTTGAGCAAAAAAAAATAGTGCTCACTTATCTTAAGGTAATACGTGTACGGAAATAAGTAATCGTGAGTCATAGTAATTAATAACACGAAAACAATGTTATGTAAAAGTTCAAGATGGCTTTTATTTCGAATTGGTTGTTGCTTTATACACTGAGATGAAATTAAAATTTATGTGTCAACCCTAGAAAAAAGAGAGAATCCATTGTGATGGTTGTGCATCATGTTTTTAAACCAAATAATGCTTTGCGGTTGGAAGAAGGTTAGCAAAGAAGAGCTTTTTCAGAACGAAGTTTGTTTTGTTTGCTTATGGGTTCATGGCTGTACAGTGTGAGTCATAAAAAATTAAAACCTAGAAATTTGCTAATTATTTCATAAATCATCTATGAATAGTAAATTATTATACATCTTATAAAAGAGTGTTTTATCCCGAATCATTTATTATCATTTTTGTGTGGTATGTGTTCACGCTTGGATGAACAGGAGGCATTGTTTGCGAGAGTGCAAAATTCGACTTGCGCCAAAGTTGCGTATGTGATGTTTGAATAAAACAATTGGGATTTGGGTATTAATTCGTCAATTGCAGATCCAAATAACATCCCCTAACAAAATTAATCATTCCACAAATATCAAATATCTAATATCAAATATCAACGAACATTTGTGCGCGTGTGTGCGTTTGTGTTTGTGACTTTGCTTCTGCAAAAAGCATATGCAATGCATCTCATTTGATACATTAAATTCATTCTCTCGCTTTAATCCCAACATATCACATACTGTAGGCATCACTTTGGCGCAAGTCGATTTTTGCCCTCTCGCAAACAATGCCTCCTGTTCATCCAAGCGTGAACACATACCACACAAAAATGATACCATTTGATTTGGGATAAAACGTTCTTTCATAAGATGTATCATAATTTCCTGTTCATAGATGATTTTTTAAATAATTAGCAGTTTTCTAGGTGTAAACTTTTTTTTTTGACTCACACGGTATTCGATGAAGTTGTAATGGATTTCTCTAAAGAACTTTGGAAATGTAAATACCGAAATATAACCTAGCGATAGGGAGAGTTTGGTTAATCATTAATGTACTCTTATTACCGACATTATCCTTCAGACGTTTAAATGCTAACTTTATTGGAGGAGCTCGCGCCTTTAAATGTTTTTTTAAACAGATATATGGCGCCATACAAATGCTGTGAATAATCATCATCATTATGTCCTAGGATTAATTTTATTACATATTGTAAATCTAAATATTGTGTAACTGTCAAAGTATTGGATATTTAATTTTTTCCTCTGAATAAACTATCACTGAACTGCAAACCTGCCAAAAATGAAATCATTATTTTCAGCATTGGTAACAAATAGAAACGAGATGAGAAAGAATGAACGCCATGGAGACCAGAAGTGAAGTGAGTCTTGTACGACATATCATCATTATCCATTCAATGAGCCATGGCATGATCGAACACCGCTATTAGTATAATCGTTGAAAATCGAAATTTAATTCTACTATGATTAGGATAAGTAGGTGGTCAAAAACTGATGAATGCAGTGTCGAGGAAGAGCAAGTATATAATAATGGAGGACAATTGATGTGTATCAATTATTCAAATACATTTTCTGCATTCGATGCCAATATGTAATGAAAAAAGGAACCTCCCCCCTCAAAAAAAAAAAACAGGAATAAATATAAAGAAAAAGGGCTCCATAGTTTACGACGTCACTATATCTTTAAAAAAAAAAAAAAACATGACAATGATTCATCTGAAAGTTTAAAATACTAATATCAAATATCCAATTGTTCATCCACGAATAGACATGCAATTAAAATGAGGAAAAAAACGAAAGAAAGCAGAAAATGGCCTCCAATAAGAGGAAGACACACGGGAAGAAGAAGGGGAAAAAAGATGACCAAAAAACAAATTAGTTTCACAGATATGAGTTCAACTTCTTTTCAATTGATTTTCTTTGTATTATACGTGTTTTACATTGTCAAAACATCACCTCCCCTGTAGATGTGCCAGTCTACCTCTACATGTGCCCGAGGAGAGGGGAGGGTGATAAGGCATATAGCTAGTGTTTGTATATCGAATACCATATACATGTATAATAATAATAAGATATTTTTATACCGCAAATTGCATAATACCTCTAAACATTTTAGAAGGAAAATAGTTGATAAGTGAAAGAAACAGAATTAGCATTACAAATAACATCAAATCAATCAACATTAAAACTTTGTAGATAAAAAAATAAAACATGTACATAATTACAAATCACTTGCAACCCAAATACAAATATTTCATAAATTAATAGTATCATACGTTAATCTACAAAATATTAAAGGCAAAGGGCAGAGGGCTATTCAGGAAAATGACTTTATACAGAGATGTGTATTTAAATAACTAGCATTGCGAATTTGAAGGGGGAAATTGTTCCAAAGAAACGTAGCTGCATACACGTAAGAACGTTGACCGTAGGCCTATTGTTTGTAAGAATAGATGTACAGGATGAAATAAAGCTTCCTAATATACAAATGAGTTTCACACAGATCAATTCAACTTCTTTTCATTGAACTTCTTTGGAGTATACATGTTTTAAGTGTTCAAAACACCACCTCCCCTGCAGATGTGCCCGCCTACCTCTACATGTGCCCGAGGAGAGGGAATGGTAATAAGCCATTAAGCTAGTGTTGTATATTGAAATAAAGCTTTCAAATATACAAATGGGTTTCACAAATATTAATTCAACTTCTTTCCATTGATTTGCTTTGAAGTATACGTGTTTTCACCTCCCTGTAGATGTGCCCGCCTACCTCTATTAGTGCCCGAGGTGAGGTATAAACCATACAGCTAGTGTTGTATACAATGTATTGAATATCCATATGTAAAGCTTGAAATAAAGCTTCCTAAGATACAAAACGAGTTTCACAAATATCAATTCATTTTCTTTTCATTCATTTTACTCGAATATACGGGTTTTTACGTATTCAAAACTTCACCTCCCTGCATATACAGTGTGAGTCCAAAAAAAGTTTACACCAGTAAATTACTAATTATTTTAAAATCATCTATGAACAGTAAATTATTATACATCTTATGAAAGAGTGTTTTATCCCGAATCATTTAGTATCATTTTGTATGGTATGTGTTCACGCTTGGATGAACAGGAGGTATTGTTTGCAAGAGTGCTAACATCGATTTGCGCCAAAGTTGCTTATGTGATGTTTGAATGAAACGATTGGGATTTGGGTATTAATTCGGTCCTTGCAGATCCAAATAACATCTCTAACAAAATTAAAATCATGCCACACACATCAAATATCGAATATCAACGAACATTTGTGCGCACGCGCGTGTGTGTGTGTGTGACTTTGCTTCTGCAAAAAGCATATGCAAATGCATTTCATTTGATACATTCAATTCATTCGCTCACTCCGCTAATCCCAACATAATACATCCTGTAGGCATCACTTTGGCGCAAGTCGATTTTTGCACTCTCGCAAACAATGCCTCCTGTTCATCCAAGCGTGAACACATACCACACAAAAATGATACCAAATGATTTGGGATAAAAACACTCTTTCATCAGATGTATAATAATTTACTGTTCATACAGGATTTTTTAAATAATTGGTAATTTACAGGTGTAAACTTGTTTTGACTCACACGGTGGTGTCGCAATACATGTAGAGTATTTTGATGGATAAGTGGGTATCGTATAACATGGTAGCATCTAACTGTACAATTCTCTGCGTCTGGTCCAATCATGCCGAGTTTGTAAAATAGTACAAGAGTGATATTACAGGCCTTTATATGCTCGGCATTGGTCAAATCTTCATTACATTTAAAAAACATGACTTTTCAAATTCAAACATTTGCATTATTGTTGCAAATGAGAGATTGATTGATTGCTTTTATTCATATTCGATGCAAAAATAACAAAGCATAATACATGTTACAAACATTGACATATCTTAAAGTTAATTGTGAATCAAAGTAATTAATAACATAAAAGAATGTTATATAAATGTTCAAGATGCTTTCATTTCTACTTTGCTGTTGCTTACTGTGAGATGAAATTAAAATGTATGTGTCAAACCTAGACAAAAGAAAGAATCCATTGTGATGGTATTGGTTGTGCATGATGTTTTGAAACAAAATAATGCTATGCGGTTGGAAGAAGGTTAGCAAAGAGGAACTTTTTCGAAACGAAAGTTTGTTTTGTTTGCTTATGGGTTAATGGCTGTATATTCGATGAACTTGTAATGGATTTCTGTAAAGAACTTTGGAAATATAAATACCGAAAATACACTCTAAAGAAATACAACCTAGTGATAGAGAGAGTTTGGTTAATGTTCATCAATGTACTCTTATTACCGACATTATGTCCTGGGATTTATTTTATTACATATTTAGGCAAACAGTGTAAATCTAAATATTGTATTACGTCAAAGTATTGGATTTTTAATCCTTTCCACTGAATACGTTATCTTTCACAAATAATATAATTCATTTGTTTACTTTTAGCACCCCCCCCCCCCCCCCCCCCGTAAGAAAAAAAGAAGACAAAAATACCTTTAAAGGGAAATTTTCACTGAACTGCAAACCTGCCAAAATGAAATCATTATTTATCAGCATTGGTAACAAATAGAAACGAGATAAGAAAGAATGAACGTCATGGCGACCAGAAGTGCAATGAGTCGTGCACATACACATATCATCATTATCCATCCAATGTGCCATGGCATGAACACCGCTATTATACTCGAAAACCGAATTAATTCTACTATGATTAGGATACGTAGGTGATAATAAACTGATGAATACAGTGTCGAGAAAGAGCAAGTATATAATAATGAAGGAAAAGTGATGTGTATCAATTATTCGAAACCAATTTCTGCCATTCGATGCCAATTTGTAATTCTAAAATGCACCCCCCCCCCCCCCCCCAAAAAAAAAAAAAAAAAAAAAAATGGCCTCGATAGTTTACAACGTTACTAGGCCTATATCATTTAAAAAAAAAATGAAACATGACAATGATGAAGCTCGATTCATTTGAAAGCTAATACTAATATCAAATATTAAAAAGTTCATTCACCAATATACACTGTTGGTCATAATGGTGGAATATTTATTTTTACCCCAGTTTAGGGAAGGATTTTAAAAAATTATTTATTTCTAATAGATCTAGATAATGGCATACATTCTCAGATTTTATTGAATATTAATTTGCGAGTGTTTGTTTTGCGTGACTGCTTAATCATGTGTGCTACTATGCTAATCAGCTAAGGGACCTACGTCCTTGAGTCATAGTTGACAGTAATGAGGATTAATGCCTCACAAAAGGGCACTAATATGTAGCTGATCGACACGATTTTTATACTGGGGCCTCACAGTAACGAGGCCGTTGCTTAGCCCCTGAATCATGACTGTACGCAGTGTTTGCTAGGGTACGCGGCCCCTTCCACAAATCCCCCAAAACGAAGAAAATGCAATAAATTGTCAAAAATTCATTGCATTTTCCCCCGGCCCCCAACAGGAAAAAATTCCTCTGTAGGGCCATGCATTATGGTTCAAGGCATGGCCACACAGAGGAATTTTTCCTGTTTGGGGCCGGGGGGAAATGCAATGAATTTTTGACAAGTTATTGTATTTTCTTCGTTTTGGGGGATTTGGGGGGGCGGCCGCGTACCCTAGCAAACACTGCGTACAGTCATGATTCAGGGGATAAGCAATGGCCTCGTTACTGTGAGGCCCCAGGATAAAAATCGTGTCGATCAGCTATATAAGTGCCCTTTTGTGAGGCATTAATCCTCATTACTATCAATTATGATTTATGGACGTAGGTTCCCTAGCTGATTAGCATAGTAGCACACATATGATTTAGCAGTCACACAAAACAAACACTCGCAAATTAATATTCAATTAAATCTGAGAATGTATGCCATTATCTAGATCTATTAGAAATAAATAATTTTTAAAAATCCTTCCCTAAACTGGGGTAAAAATAAATATTCCACCATTATGACCAACAGTGTACATGCAATTAAACTGGGAGGAAGAAAAAAGAAAGAAGAAAGTGGCCTCCAATAAGAGAAAGACTCACGAGAAGAAGAAGGAAACAAAAGATGACCAAAATACAAATTAGTTTCACAAATATCAATTCAACTTTTCTTCATTGATTTTCTTTTGATTACATGTGTTTTACCTAGTCAAAACATCATCTCCTGTAGATCTGCCCGCCTACCTCTCCATGTGCCCGTGGAGAGTGGAGGATAATCAGGTATATAGCTGGTGTTGTATATCGAATATCATACACGATAATGATAATAATAATAAGATGTTTCTATACCGCAAATTGCATAATGCCTCTAAGCAGTTTAGAAGGGAAATAGTTAATAAATAAAGGAAACAAAATTAGCATTACAAATAACATCAAATCAATTAACATTAAAACATTGCAAATAAAAATAATACATGTACATAATTACAAATCACTTACAACCAAAATACAAATGGTTCCAGGGGGGGGGGGGGGTTTAAAATTTGAAAATCACAACGAAAATTTCGCAACGACTCAGCCAGCCGCTGAATAGGCGGGGGTAGGGGGGGGGGGGGGGGGGGGGGGGTTAGAGGACTTTTTTGTGTGTGTGTGTGTCTCAAAATATGAAAAATTGGCCGGTCAATATTTCGTTTCGTTGGGGGGGGGGGGGGGGGGGGTGGGGTAAGGTCAGTTTTTTGGGATCACCCATTACTACAATTTTTGTTTTAAATTACAAATAAAAATAAAAGGGGGGGTCCTCCAAAACACACACATAAAAATGTTAAGGGGGGTTCAACCCCCCCCCCCCCCCCTGTGTACGCGCCTGAATGGTTCATACTAGTATCATACGTTAATCTACAAATAATAAAAGGCAAAAGGTCAGTGGACTATTCAGGGCTTTATAAAGAAATGTGTTTTTAGCATTGTTTTAAATGTATTTAAAGAACTAGCATTGCGAATTTGAAGGGGGAGATTGTTGCAAATAAATGTAGCTGCATAAACGTAACAGCGTTGACCGTAGGCCTATCATTTGTAAGAATAGATGTACAGGATGAAATAAAGCTTCCTAATATACAAATGAGTTTCACACAGATCAATTCAACTTCTTTTCATTGAACTTCTTTGGAACATACGTTTTTTAAGTGTTCAAAACATCACCTCCTTGTAGATGTGCTCGCCTACCGCTACATGTGCCCGAGGAGAGTGGAGGTACTACTAAGCCATAGGCCTATAGCTATATTGAATATCATAGATGTAAAGGATGAAATAAAGGTTCCAAATATACAAATGGGTTTCACAAATATTAATTCAACTTCTTGTCCTTTGGAGTATACATGTTTTCGCCTCCATGTAGGTGTGCCCGCCTACCTCTACATTTGCCCGAGAGGGGATGGTAATAAACCATACAGCTAGTTTTGTAATTGAATAATTATCATAGATTGCAATCACTAAAGCAATAGTCTGATTTTCAGATCCTTGTACCGAATGGTCGTACATTTTGTGGTGCGCAAAGATTCAATCAGTTTAATTATGACCATTACAAGAATTGGGTTATTGATGTAGACAATACCCATGTACCCTTTACAGCTCATTTTATGTATGTTATTACAAAGAAAGAAAAAATGTCGGTCAGTCACTCAATAGTGTCTGACAGTGAAGTCGAGAAAGTAAACAGGTTTCCTTGCATAATTTGAATATTAGGACGCTGCTAACTTTTACATTTCACAGATAGGATATACCAGGGAGGTGAGACATAGACAAGTTCATAATTCCTGCAAAGTTCTAAAGAATTTGGTGTTGCCTGCAAATGGGGCATAGTACCTTTAAAAGGGCAATTTGTTACTGAACTGCAAACCTGCCAAAATGAAATCATTATTTCTCAGCATTGGTAACAAATAGAAACGAGATGATAAAGAATGAACGACATAGCGACCAGAAGTGCAATGAGCCGTGCACGACATACACATATCATCATTATCCATTCAATGAGCCATGGCATGATCGAACACCGCTATTAGTATAATCGTTGAAAGCCGATACTATGATTCAATTCAATTCAAAAGACTTTATTTCCATTGAAATACAACAAATATATACACGTGATGTAGTACAGACAGTTCAAAATACACAAATCATGAGCATTATGTTAAGTTAATATAAACAAACTGTGAAAATGAGTAGCAGGAAAAGGGAGCACCTGTAGGAAGCTTATGTTAGCTTCTTGATTCAGGCGTCCAAATGAGTAAAATAATAACACAGATATAATAGCATAATAATGATTATTGCGCATGGATTCATCTACCCCCTCCCTCCCCATCACCTCCCCCTCCCCCTTTATTCTCTCATGGTAATTTACAAAATGTTATTTTATTTTAAAATAGGTATTGAACTAAAACAAATTAAAGGGATAATAGATATATTTAAAGATTTTTCTTGAAGGAGTTCAAGTAAACATATTGTGTGACAGAAGATGGAAGAGAATTACATACTGTGGGCCCTGTATATCTTACTGATTGTTGCATGTACTGTTTATCAAAATTCCAGATGTTTAACTTAAGACTATTTCGAATATTATATTTATGCATTTTAGAGTTAGTTTGAAACATAGTGGCAAGAGATGACGGTGCATTACCTTAATACATTTGAATACAAACACAGCATTTTTTTATTTATTTAGGCTATACATATTGAGGGTATTTAATTGTCTAAATAAAGGTTTAGAATGGGTCAAATAATTAGAGTTTGTACAATATCGTAGACAACGCTTCTGAAGTAAAAATAAGGGTTTCAACTAAGAATGACTTGTATTTGCACACACGATGTTACCATATGACAAATATGAGAGAATGAGTGAATTATAAATCATAAACAATACATTTCCTGGTAAATAATACTTCAGCTTTGACAATAATTCTGTAGTTTTACTAATCTTTGTAGAGACCATGGCAATATGGGATTTCTATGACAGTCTTTCATCTTTGAGAATACCTAAAAAATGAATATTTGAGACTTTTTCAATAATTATTTGATCAATATAATAATGGTGGAACTTGATTTGTTAATTCTCTTTTGTTACACTGAGCTGTTCTAAAAAGAATACATTTGGTTTTGTCTGAATTAAGCGATAGATTATTTACCTTTGACCACAGAGATACATTCTTCGTGTGTTAATTAAATTGGTCTATCAGTGAGTATAAGTTATTATGGCTTTAGAACAAAGAAGTGTCATCAGCAAACTGTACAAATGTTAAGAAATGAGAAGAGTTGCATATGTCCTTTATATATAAAAGGAAAAAAGGGGCCCTAAATTTGACGCTTGTGGAATTCCAGATTTAATCAGTAATTTGGTCAAACTGTATTCATTATATTTAGCAAATTGGAACCTTTGTGAAAAATAACTCTTAATCCAATTCAACGCAATACATCTAATACAATAATTAACTAAATTTAATTCTTAAAGAGAATAGAAAAATCAATGGTATCAAACACCTTACTCGGGTCCATAAAGACACCAAATATAAACTATTTTGAATACAAGGCATTAAACAAGGATATCATAAACATATATTAAAGCATGGTCAGTAGAATAATGTGTTCGAAATCCAAAATGATTATCATGTAATATATGGTGTTTAAATACAAATTTGTATATTCTATCATAATCCCTCCATGATTTTTGAGAAGCATGACAAAAGTGATATAGGACGATAGTAACCAATAGTGTGCTTATCCCCCTTTTTAAAGATTGGGAAAAATTTTGGATACTTTTAGTTGTGAGGGTAATATTCCCATTTGAAGAGAGAGATTAAACACATATGCTAAAGGTTTTGTAGTAACAAATCTGACATACTTCACAATATCTAGACTAATATCGTCCCATCCACACGACTTTCCATTTTTTTCAAAGAGTACATTTTTTCAAAATGTCTTCTTCGTTGATAGGTTTCAGAAATAAATTTTCCTTTATCGGAGATGTCATAAAAGAGGAGAAATTTAAATCTTTTTACAAGTAGTTGCATCAAAGGAAGAAGCTAGTTTTGGTCCAATATTGTTAAAATAATCGTTGAAAACACTGGATATCAATTGCGGATCATTAAGTGTTCTTCCTTCGTGCATAGAGTGTTGTGGTAAGATGACTTTTCGTTTTTTAAATATATTATTAATCAATCGCCATGTTTTCTTGATTTCAGTTCTACAATCATTAAACCTTTGATAAAAATACATTTTGTTTTGCCTTTGTCAATTCAGATGACACTTTGTTTTTAATCTTCTTATATTTGTTTTTATTTTCATATGTAGGATTACAACAAAACCTTTTATAAAGTTTGTTCTTCAATCTTATTTTTGTCAACAAGTTTAATGATACCCAAAACTTTTTGTTTTTATTTTTCTTATTACTCCTAACAAAAATGAAAGATTCATTATAATGCCGTTGAAAGTTGGAGAAAAAACTTCATAGGCAACATTGGGATCTTTACTTCTATAAACATCTGTCCATTCTTCAGAAGATAACTTGCAGAAAAATTACTTCTTTGTGTTATCATTGATTGTTCTCATTTTCTTTCCCTTATCATACTCATAACATGTTTGAGCATTATTCAGTATTACAAAAACTGGCAAGTGGTCTGATTAGGATAAGTAAGTGATCATACACTGATGAATGCAGTGTCGAGAAAGAGCAAGAATATAATAATGTAGGAAAAGTGATGTGTATCAATTATTCAATGACAATTTACGCCGTTATATGCCAATATGTAATTCTAAAATGCACCCCCCCCCCCCCAACAACAAAAAAGAAGAACAAAAAGAGGAAAATAAATAGAAATGCCTCCATAGTTTACGACGTCACTATATCATTACAAAATAATTTAAATATGACAATGATGAAGCTTGATTCATCCGTGAGAGCTAATACTAATGATAAATATCAAATTTTTAATTCATGTATAGACATGCAATTGAACTGAGAAAAAAAGAAAGGAAGAAGTATATTGCCTCCAATTAGAGGAAGACCCACGAAAAGAAGAAGACAACAAAAAAGAAAGGAGAAAAGTTTAAATAAAATAAGACAAGATAAGAAATGATTTAAAGATGAAGAATAAAAGACCAAGTGTTGAGGTGGGAGAGCATGAAAATGCGAGGGAGATGACGAAAGGGAAAGATAAAGGAATGGATTCGTTGGTGGAAGGGCAAGAGAGACACGGAGACAGGCATACGGAGAGAGGGAGAGCAAAAGAAAGAGAGAAGGCAGAGGAAAAGACGGACGGATAGACAGAGACAATGACACAGAGAGAAAGAGAGAGGGGAGAGAGAACCAGATAGATAAGATATGGATACCGTGGGGGATGTTGACAGGTGAATCCTGAATAGAGGCAGTAGGCCTACATAGAAATGCCATGGTATAGGCCTAACATTTTGAATTTCACCATCTGTAAGGGTCTTAATTTGAAGTTTAATCATGTTAGAGTATTATATAAATAATTCATGTTTGTGACTGCTTTAGCTCTAGAGACGCTACTGATGTACCTTCAGTTTTCTGGAGCTTTAAAAATAAAACGCCAGACAATATGCTTTAAAAATATTTCAACCTTTATCTCTCGGACATTCGACATATGACTTAATGCCCTCCCCTCTCCTTGGGCACATGTACAGGTAGGCGGGCACATCTACAGGGAGGTGATGTTTTGACCCTGTTTTGACCACGTAAAACACGTATAATCCAAAGAAAATCAATGAATATAGAAGTTAAACTGATGTTTTTTAAACTAATTTGTATCTTAGGAAACTTTATTTCATCTTTTATCTCTCGGATATTCGATATTATATAACACTTGTCTAGCGTTATGCCTTATTACACTTCCCTCTCCTTGGGCACATGTTGAGGTACGCAATTAAGCAGGCACATAAAAACGACAATAAGAATCGCCAAATGTGTATAAATACGTTATTAACATAAAACTCACAAATTATACTTAACACTCAAATAATACTACCGCATAACCACAAACAATACACCCGTACATTGTTCAAATTTAGCCCCGACTGTGCCCCAGCAGAAATTCGTGAACGGATAAAGTGTTTATATCTTTAACATTTTAAAATCATTTCTAATAATATTGAAGTTGGTGGTTCCCGAAGAAGAAACTTATTATTGGGTGAAATTTAAATTGTGTTTGGACTGTAATTACTTTAGGAATGTGCTGCAAAAAGGAGCATTATCTTCACTTCTCACTTCCGCCAAGTTGCTGGGTGAGGAATAAAATAGTTTTTTGAACAAAGACAGCCAGACATACAAAAAGATTCAAATGAAAATGGTGCTTAAATGTACTGGGAGGATAACTCTATCAAGACATATCATGAAACCCATGATTAAATATTCATACTTCAATCAATACAACTTTTAAAAAGTGGGAACTTTTTTCTGACTCACTCTGTATATCGCGTTTTTCTCGAAACTGGGATTTTCGAGCGCGCAGGACACAGAGCACACGACGATCTTGTCTCCCAAACATTTTATAAGATACCGGAGTGTTTTGTTTTTAGTGTTTAAATAAAATTACTTACCACTGTACACAGCGCCAAAAGGAGAATGAATGTCCATCCCATCTTGAATATGACTGGATTGCATATGGCTAGGAGTACCTCTCAATTGCCTCTGACTTAAGCAATGGTCCAAACAATTTCAAAGAATTCGTCTAATCAGAGAAAATCACTGTAAGAATTGTTTCCCCCATGAAGATACACCTTCATATGGGGAAATTAGTTGTTGTTTTCTATTCACTTAGTACTGCTGAGTTGTTTCTGGTACGATATCCAAAGCGTCTGTGAAAGTTTAGACCGAAACAAATATTTTCAAAGCGAATTTGTGTTAACAGGATTGGCACATGCAGTATTGACACACGCATGTTTCAATAACGTGAATTTAAAATCGACCGTCCTTGCATTGATCCCCATGTAGAAATACCTCAACCAGAAGGAGGAGGAACAGCTCGATCGGGAGCTCGATAAACAATGCAGCAAAAAACCTGTCCACAAAATCATTAACAATAATGTTAAACGTGTTGCTATCCTGATTACAAGATTATGCATATGCTACATGTTATGTTTCCTAGTAACTGATACCACGTGATGCGAGGTTTCAACCAATGACATTGCACGAAAGAAAGTACCCGTCACCCAATGAGCCAGCGAATGATCACAGTACCCGAAAAGTCATCCATAATAGAGAAATTATAAATATACATGTTCATTAGTTTAATAGGTTTCATTGTGCTTTTAACCGCAACTCGTGATACGGTGTGCCATGGGTTGTCCTATACATAATTAATACTCTGGCGACAATTGCCCTGGGATTCATTTCTGAGGGGTGTCGTGGTCTAGTGGATACGTAATCGGACTGTAGATCACATGGTTTGCGGTTCGAGTCCTTCTGCGGCACTAAAATGTCCTTTGGCAAGACATTAATATAAATGTGGGGTTAAATGGGTACAAATAGGCAAGAATTTCTTGAATGATGTGAGCATCGAAATTGGTAGCCTATTAAAGGAGGGTCGGGCTATTTTTATGCGTCGCCTTGAGCACCTTGTGTGGTGAATTATGTGTGCTATAAATATATCAAATATTATCATTATTATATTATTCTTCGTGAGAAGTTGAAATAATTAAGTAGACATTTACTATTAAAAAAAGTGTTCATAGTATAATATGTGTATGTGCACACTATCACCATGTGAGCTCACGTTTGACACTATTACAGGTATAAACGTAATTTGTATAAACATATACTAAAAGAAAATAGGAATACATATAATAATCTCCATGCTGCCTTAATATGGGGTGACGGTTGCCCGAATCAAGGGCGGATCCAGCCGGCAGCGAGGGAGAGGGCCCAAGAGGGAGCCCAATTCGTGAGAAAATATTTAGCGGCGACTCAGCCAACAGGCCGTATAAGCGGGAAGGGGGGGGGGGGGTAGTGGGCATTTTTTTTTTGCTCATCAAAAATGTATTTTTTTGGCCAGGGAGGTCGTTTTCTTTTCTTTCTTTTTTTAAAGGTAAAATTAACGTTCCCATCTTTTTTGTAACCTATTTTTGGGGCCAGGGGAGGGGGCAGGGCCCCCACCCTCCCCCTGGATCCGGCTCTGGCCCGAATACTATACAGTAGTATTAATAATTTCCCATTTGCTGGGGATGCGTGCAGCCCCTCTCCCCCTCTCCCCCTCTCCTCTAATTATCCGTCGAACGCCTGAGGACACAAATATCAGGCGACGAATTTGATCTAGAAAGGACTCCTAAAAGTTCTCAGCACCTGACCTGGAAAATTTAATGAATAAACGTCCTAATTTACAACAAAAAAAGTGATTGTGTCGTCCATAGGCAAACATATAGAGTATCAAGGTCCGATTAGGAGCACCAATCAATGAAATGAGTGGTGTTTTTTTTTTTTTTTTTTTTTTTTTTAAACATTTAAAACGCGTACACCCCGTTTGATTAAATATTAAAACAGCACTATTCCTGAAAACGTCATTATCGTAGCTGAGTAAAATAAGGCTCGTTGTAAAATCGACTCATATTCGATAATTGATTATTCTTGGCGGTTCATTATCATGAGTGTTGGAGTACAGAAAGACCTTGCTTTAGTCGGAAACATTAATACTGAATCGGCCATGAGAAAAGGTATTGAATTAATCCCTTAGTGGTGATAGATGATTAGGCACAATATCGCTTTCAATGTCCAATTAATTGGATAGCTCACTAATTTAATTATTTACGTTTCCATCACAACCTATTTATATTCTTAATTTGTTATTGGATTTCTAAAACTTAAAAATTAAAATCTTCTGAATTATGTCTTGACTTATGATGACTTGTATGACACTGATGCTGAATAATGAATCTCTATCAGGAATCGAACCCTGGTTCTCGGCTTGTAACGCAAACTGCCTTATAATCACGAGACCATGCACGGAGACGGGCCAGTATAGTTTCGGCGACACCAGATTGAAGACAGTGGCCTACTTAGCTTGTTTGACAAATCTTCGACCTTCACCAATTCTTTGTCGAGAGCAGGCAAATAATATTATGTACATATATGGGGCAAAGTTTATGTGTATGTTCAGACGAGAGCGTGTGTACTGCCCAATATGTATAAATAATGGTATACGTCCATGTGATGACAACCAATAATTTTAATGGGTATGGGTTTAGCTTTCGGCGCCTTGGCCTAATTTTTTCGGAATTCATTGCTAATTAAACAATATTGACCATAAAAAGACATCAACAAACCAAATCTACAGATTTTAAGGCAACAATGAAATGCAGCAGTATATTTAACAAATAAAACAAGTCATGTAAATCACAGAGAATAACTTTTTTTAAAACCATATTTCGAATAATAATCATGGGGCCTAACATAAATAATTATTAGAAGTTTACAATGGCGATAAGAAGCTATCATTTCGCTTTAAAATTCCGCACATATCAATGGCAATTCTAGCCTCGTAATGAATATTATGAGGACCATAAATAATTCCTCGATCAGTTGCGCTTTCAAACCCTCGATGGCCCTATAAACTCTGCCCCTATTGACGTTTCGGCTAGACACTTGACCCCGATTGGCAGCACCCTCTCCGCTAGCGCTTTAGCTATGCAGAGCAAGTTCACGATTCAGACAAGTATAGGCATATACTTATCATAACGAGAAAAATACAGACTTAAATGTTCATTTTTAATTTAAAGAAAACATGGCTTCGTCGGAAACATCTTCATTGAAATCGTTTTGTATAGTGACAGGGGCAAGCAGAGGCATTGGTCGTGCCATTGCTATCGCCTTGTCTAGCAAATTTTCTGCGGAATCTCATATAGTTTTGACAGGACGGTCGGTCGATGCATTGAACGAGACACAGCGGATGGTACAGGCCGTTGCTCCAGGCGTCCAGTGCAAGGTTGTCATCGCTGATCACTCGGATGAGGGTAACATTTCCAGCACTCTTTCCGAGATCACAAAGGACGTCAATCCGGATGAGTTTCAGCGTTTTCTTCTCATCCACAACGCCGCTAGCTTGTGGGATGTGTCACGGTATGCTGGGCAGTTGACCACGTCTGATCTGAGAAGTTTGCAAGACTTCTGTATGCTGAATATCACTTCAGCGCTACTTCTAACCTCTCATTACCTGAAGACATTTCCTCAGAGGAATGGAGCGTCCAGAACGATCGTTAATATATCATCACTCGCTGCTTTGGTACCGTTCCCTGGTTGGTAAGTTTTTCTCTTTTATTAATAACTTTATGTTAACCGTTTGTACAAACATCTCTTTATCAATAAAACAACTGGGCCGCCTTGGCTCATGTTCTAAAGCTCACATTGAACATTGATACAAAGACCTATTATATAGACCTGGTTTCCAGCATTGATTTCTCGAAAGCCACTGCGATCATGTTTTCGTTTTTACAAGGTAGAATTTTGAAAGCAAACGATAATGAAATATGCAGTCGATGTAAGTCTTATTCACCATGTGGGGCTCCTTCAAAGTTTTTCTCTTTTATTAATATCTTGATGTTAACCGTTTGTACAAACATCAATTCTCTTTATCAATAAAACAACTGGGCCGCCTTGGCTTTGTTCCAAAGCACACATTGAACATTAATTTAAATACCTATTATTATGGTTTCCAGCATTGATTTCTCAAAAGCCACTGCGATCATGTTTTCGTTTTTACGAGGTAGAATTATGGAAGAAAAAAGATATATGCAGTCGATGTAGGCCTAGGTCTAACTCACCATGTGGAGCTCCTTTGGTATAGCTTAAGCTTCGATCTCATGTCTTTGCAAGGATATCCATGACATAACAAAAACATGAGCTTAAAGGTACTATGTCTCGTTTGCTGGCCAACAAAATGAAAAGGTTAAATTCCAACGGCATTTGAAAGATAATACTAATTTAGAACTTCCCTGAAAAAAGGGGGCTTGAAAATGTCTTTAATAACGACTATTAGTTGTCAAATCGACTTAAGAGCTACAGAGCCAGTAAGTAATAGTCTGATTTTCAGACCATTGTACCGAATGGTCGTACGTTTTATGCTGCGCAAGGATTAAATCAGTTAAATTTTGGCCGTCACAAGAAGTGGGTTATTGATGTAGACAAATGCCTATGTACCCTTTACAGCTCAATTTATGTATGTTATTACCAAAGAAGAAAAAGCCAGTCACTCACTCAATAGTGTCTGACAGTGAAGTCTAGCAAGTAAACGGGTTTCCTTGCATAATTTGAATATTAGGACACTGCTAACGTTTGAATTTCACAGATAGGGCATACATGACATATTCATAATTCCTGCAAAGATCTACAACGGACATAGTATCTTTAAATTATATATATTAAAACTATAATGTTGTATCTGGATATCGTTTTGATTCATACCTATGCCGATACTTTCATCAATACTTCTATGTAAATCATCAAAGGCATTATTGTACATGATTGTAGCCTTATATGAAGTGGTGTGTGTGTTTGTGTGTGTCAGTTTGTCTGTTTGTTCTTGCGCGTTATAAGTCAGAATACACAAATATATATTTGTCTGCACCATCTCTTCGTTTTGATCTACAGATTTTGTTGATAGTATTCTCGTCATTACACGCATTACACACCCACACACATACACGTTTATGGCGTCAACCGTGGACCAAGTTTAGTACTTGTGTGTGTATGCGTAGGTAATTGCCAGCCTCCGCGGACCACTCCATAGAAAACTGCATCAAACCGTTGACATACCTGCTATGGGATGATAGCAGGTAGCGCGCCTTTCCCGCGCAGTCATCAAAGGGGGCGCTGTGACATTTCGCGATACACATCGGACTGATCCAATCGATGTTGCCTACACGCTGTGACATCTAATATTCAAACGCCCCCTACGTCGTAAATTTGATAGGGCGGAACAGGTACCGGTTCGCAACCGTGGACGGTCCCCCATTGCAGGTACGTCCGCGGTTTGAGGTAGTTTTCTATGGAATGGTCCGCGGTTGATGGCGTTTACCTACGCATACACACACACACACTGCCAACAGGAGATATTTATCTTTAACTATCTTCAACTATGAAATTGGGGATATTGGAATTTGAGGTGTTTTTATAAAATTCTTTTTCTTTGGCAAAATGTAATTCCATTCATTTATCTGGCGGCCAGATAATTGAAAAAAGTTACATTTTGTCAAAGAATAACAAGAATTTAGCCTCCTGTTTTTATGTAAGAGCTTACTAGGCGCTGTTCATTTATCAGACTTGTAAAATCTCAGATGATACACAAAGTAGCGCTCGAAAATGTGGTGTCTTACTATGAAAATGTGGTTGTCTTGGAACTCTTGCAGGAATTGGGTAGTAGACTCCTCTCGGGTCACTTATGCCAAAATTAGCCAAAAATATGAAAGTTATCAACTGGGGATATCCACAGTTGCCAGTGTATCCCCACTTGGAAGTTATGTATACATATGATTATCCCCGTTTCACACGTCTTACAAACCCACACACACACACAGACACAACACACAAGAGATGTTGCCCCCGGATGTTGCCCCTTTCAACTTTCAATCGAAACATTTAGAATGTATGTTCGTTTTTTGTTTTTAGTGATTTGATAGTAATTGATGACGATGATGATGATTCACAGTATTTATATTTCGCACAATGTTCTCTTTAAAATTAAAGACGCATGCACCTTACTGAATTCTTATAATAGTGAGTATGATAAAGGGTTCATATTTCTAATTACATGCACCTTGCTTTTGCAGCTCCGTATACTGCATGGGAAAGGCTGCCAGACACATGCTCTTCAGGACCATAGCACTAGAGGAACCCGGTGTCCGGGTCTTGAACTATGACCCAGGTTCGGTGGATACGGCGATGTTTAGAGACATGGCCACCAACAATGTCAGTGTGGATGTCAAGCAGATGATGGAGGGTCTTGACACCAAACAGCAATTGCTCAAACCGGATCAAACCGCCGCAATGCTGCTCAGCATCTTGGAGAAGGATGCGTTTGAGTCTGGCGCTCATCTCAGTTATAGCGATGATTTGGCGAAGACAGTCGCTGATTTTAATAAGAAATAAGTAATTTGAACTCTGAGTATTACATTTCAAAGGGCTTTAATATCAGAACACCGGCATATCTAAGTATATTACTAGGAAAATAGTAAATCTATTCTAACTTGTTAAATGATAATGTTTGACGATTGTTTTACCCATTTGCTAAGAAAGCATGTACATTAAATGCTTGTAAGTAAACTACCAGGGACCGACGGCTTTAAGTCCTCTCCAAGGGACTTGATAATGAGGATTGACTTGTAGGTCCAGTGAACACATCCATTTTGGAATGTTTGATTTATATAATTATGATGTCAGCGGGAAACATGTTCTGGACTGTTTCGTATACTGTATAATCGTGGGCCTCCATCCTGTCTACACTCTTAAAAATACGTGGTCAAAAAATGACCACGTCGCGGTCGTTTTTAAAGGTGCATGGTTGACTACCAAAACGTGGTTAATAACGACCACGACGTGGTCATTTTTGACCACGTATTTTTAAGAGTGTATCTTGCAGCAATCGTAAAGATGTTACTGGCCTCTCGTGACTTATAAGGTGCGGAAGATGATGATTATGTTGATATTAATATCATGAACACTAACTGATAACGATGATAGTGATAATGGTGATGTCGACGATGACGATGACGATGGTGGTGATGATGAGGAAGATGTTTATGACGATGACAATGATGACGATGATGGTGATAATGACAATGATATTTAAAAAAAATACAGATGAGAATGGTGATGTTATGATAGTGGTGATGGTGATAATCAGTGTATGCTGGTGATGATAGTGATGATGATGAGGATGATAATGGTGGTGATGATAATGATGATGATTGATATTCATGTTGGTGATGGTGATGATATAGTAGTGGTATATGACCTAGTGATGTTGAGCTGAATGCGGTTTTATTTACAGACTCTGAAATAACACGTCCGTAATCAAATCTCGTATATTCATTTATGTAAATTTGAATGAAATAGAAAAATTCCTCAATCTCAACTGACAAAGAAATACCAGGTGGTTGAGTTAGATCTCAATAATAAAAACAAAAAAATACACACACAGGTTGTAATCAACTATTTCTCGTATCTTATTCAATCAATCATAATGTTTTCATGTGTCTTGTTTCATATTGGTAATTATGTTAATATGTTTCAAATACAAAAATATCATGTACCATGTGAATGAAGTTTTCGAAGAAAGACAAAAATCCAAAGATTGTAATGGACTTGGTTAAAGTAATATCTTATCAAATTTATCAGTTATTGTCGATTTTGTTTTCTTTTAGTTTACTTGCCGCTGGATTCGGTCTCTTGCAAAAAATGTAGAACTGGAAAGTGGATATTCGGTCCTGTGGTGTCACTTCATAATTTTTTTTATAATGATTTTTTTTTTTTTTTTTTTTTTAAAGGGAGATGGTATTCAGTTTCCATGTGCAGTATATGTCATAATTCGCGAACACCAAACTTGGTAGAAGTGGGTGCAAGTCTCGCACACATCAAACCCGTGGTGCCATCAATAAATACATGTACTCCTTTTAGTCCAATAAGACCTGTTCGTCATAAAACTGATGGCTTATCCGAGTGTTTACACAGGGGCGGCGGAGCGTATTTTAAATGGGGGGGGGGTGCACCAACAAAAAAGGGCACTTTCTGAAAAAAGGGCTATATAGGAAAACCTCAAAGCGAAAATATATACATACGTAGGCCCTTATATACCTCTTCATTCTGATTACTACTAGTTTATCAGCAGGGGCGGGGGATCTAAGGGGGGGGGGGGTAGGGGTTTAAACCAAGTAAAAATGTCATGTGCATATAAAAACGCCATCACTGCTTTTTATAGTCTCTATTGTGTTAGTAGATGCCAGGAAAACATCAATGCGGGCATTCAAAATAGCACCTAAAAAAAAAATCGCCTCACCGCTATGCGGATCGGACTTCGCGGCTCGTGGACGATGCTCCGCATCCTCATTGGATCAAACCCCCCTCCCTCTTAAGCAAAAAGCTAGATCCTCCCTGATTACGGGTGATTTCATTGTTTCTCCTTTTACATGGTTTCGGAGATACTGTTTAGGTATGCATATTACAGGCCTGCATACTTAGCAGTACGGTGTGATGGTTGAAATATTTATTTGCGAGCGAGCGAGCGAGAAAAATGTATACGATTTGTGGGAGAGAGAGAAAAATTCCTATCATGATGGTCTGAAAAGATTTTTAATATGAAACAAAATCATAAAAACATAAAATGCGAGCGAACGCGATCGACCTTTAATTGGATTAAATTGAAGAAAAACCTGCTCTTGGGCGGGGGGGAGGGGGGGGGGGTATAGAGCTCTACATTTTTTGGGCCAGGGGGCCGTTTTCTTTTCTTTTTTTAAAAGGTAAAATGAACGTTACCATCTTTTTGTAACATAGGGATCCGCCCTTGGCCCGAATACTATACATTAGTATTTATAATTTCCCATTTGCATTTGTTGGGGATGCGTGCAGCCCCTCTCCCCCTCTCCTGTAATTATCCGTCGAACGCCTGAGGACACAAATTTCGGGTGACGAATTTGATCTAGAATGGATTCTTTAAAGTTCTCAGCACCTGACCTGGAAAATTTAATGAATAATCGTCCTAATTTAACAAAAATGTGATTGTGTCGTGCATAGGCAAAAAAAGAGAGTATCAAGGTCCGATTAGGAACAGTAATCAATGAAATGAGTGGTGGTTTTTTGTTGTTTACATTTTAAAACGCGGACACCCCGTTTGATTAAATATTGAAACAGCACTATTCCTGAATACGTCATTATCGTGGCTGAGTAAAATGAAGGCTCGTTGTAGAATGGGCTCATATACGATAATTGATTATTCTTGGCAGTTCATTATCATGATTGTTGGAGTACAGAAATACCTTGCTCTAGACACATTAATAATGAATTGGCCATGAGAAAAGGGATTGAATTAATCCCTTAGTGGTGATAAAAGATAGATGAATTAGGCCCTATATCGCCTTCAATGTCCACTTGATTGGATAGCTCACTAATTTAATTATTTACGTTTCCATCACAACCTCTTCATATTCTTAATTCGTTAATGGATTTCTAAAACTTAAAATCTTCTGAATCATGTCTTGACTTATGATGACTTTTGTGATACTGATGCTGAATAATGAATCTCTACCAGGAATCGAACCCTGGTTCTCGGCTTGTAACGCGAACTGCCTTATAATCACGAGACCATGCACGGAGACGGGTCAGTATAGTTTCGGCGACACCAGATTGAAGACAGTGGCCTCCTTAGCTAGTTTGACAAATCTTCGAACTTTACCAATTCTTTGTCGAGGGCAGGCAGATAATATTATGTACATATATGGGGCAAAGTTTATGTGTATCTTCAGACGAAAGCGTGTGCACTGACAAATATGTATAAATAATGGTATAAGGTCCATGTGATGACAACCAATAATTTTAATGGGTTTAGCTTTTGGCGCCTTGGCCTAATTCTTCGGAATTCATTGCTAATTAAACAATATTGACCGTATAAAGACATCAACAAACTAACTCTATAAATTTTGAGGCAACAATGAAAAGCAGCAATATATTTAACAAATAAAACAAGTCATGTAAATCACAGAGAACAACTTTTTTTAAAACCATATTTCGAATAATAATCATGGGGCCTAACATAAATAATTATTAGAAGTTTACAATGGCGATTAAGAAGCTATCATTTCGCTTTAAAATTACGCACATATCAATGGCAATTCTAGCCTCGTAATGAATATTATGAGGACCATAAACAATTCCTCGATCAGTTGCGCTTTTAAACCCTCGATGGCCCTAACCTCTGTCCCTCTTGACGTTTCGGCTAGACACTTGACCCCGATTGGCATTTGTCAGCACCGTCTCCGCCAGAGCTTTAGCTATGCAGAACAAGTTCACGATTCAGACAAGTATAGGCATATACTTATCATAAAGAAAACATGGCATCGTCGGAAACATCTTCATTGAAATCGTTTTGTATAGTTACAGGGGTAAGCAGGGGCATTGGTCGTGCCATTGCTATCGCCTTGTCTAGCAAATATTCTGCGGAATCTCATATCGTTTTGACAGGACGGTCGGTCGATGCATTGAACGAGACACAGCGAATAACAGGCCGCTGCTCCGCTGGCAGGCGTCCACTGCAAGGTTGTCATCGCTGATCACTCGGATGAGGGTAATATTTCCAGCATTCTTTCCGAGATCACGAAGGACGTCAATCCGGATGAATTTCAGCGTTTTCTTCTCATCCACAACCCCGCTAGCTTGTGGGATGTGTCACGGTATGATGGGCAGTTGACCACGTTTGATCTGAGAAGTGTGCAAGACTTCTGTATGCTGAATATCACTTCAGCGCTACTTCTAACCTCTCATTATCTGAAGACATTTCCTCAGAGGAATGGAGCGTCCAGAACGATCATTAATATATCATCACTCGCTGCTTTGGTACTGTTCCCTGGTTGGTAAGTTTTTCTCTTTTATTAATATCATGTACAAACATCTCTTTATCAATACAACAACTGGGCCGCCTTGGCTTTGTTCGAAAGCAAACATTGAACATCTATGTAAAGACCTATTATTATGGTTTCCAACATTGATTTCTCGAAAGCCACTGCGATCATGTTTTCGTTTTTACAAGGTAGAATTATGGAAGAAAAAAAATAATGAAATATGCAGTCGATGTAGGCCTAACTCACCATGTGGGGCTCCTTTGGTATAGCTTAAGCTTTGATCTCATGTCTTTGCTAGGATATCCATGACATTAAAAAAAAATGAGCTTAAAGGTACTATGTCCCATTTGCAGGCCAACAAAATGAAAAGGTTAAATTCCAACGGCATTTGAAAGATAATAATAATTTAGAACTTCCCTGAAAAAAGGGGGCTTGAAAATGTCTTTAATTGGGAAAATAACGACTATTAGTTGTCGAATCGACTTAAGAGCTACAGAGCCTGTAAATAATAGTCTGATTTTCAGACCATTGTACCGAATGGTCGTACGTTTTATGCTGCGCAAGGATTCAATCAGTTAAATGTTGGCCATTACAATAAGTGGGTTATCGATGTAGACATATGCTTATGTACCCTTTACAGCTCAGTTTATGTATGTTATTACCAAAGAAGAAAAAAGCCAGTCACTTGCTCAATAGTGTCTGACAGTGAAGTCTAGCAAGTAAACGGGTTTCCTTGCATTAAATTTGAATATTAGGACACTGCTAACGTTTGAATTTCACAGATAGGACATACATGACATATTCATAATTCCTGCAAAGTTCTACAACGGACATAGTATCTTTAAATTATATATATTTAAACTATAATGTTGTATATGGATATCGTTTAGATTCATACCTATGCCGATACTTTCATCAATACTTCTACGTAAATCATTAAAGGCATTATTGTACATGATTGTAGCCTTACATGAATATGTGTGTGTTTGTCAGTATGTCTGTTTGTTCTTGCGCGTTATAAGTCAGAATACACAAATATATTTGTTTCTGCACCATCTCTTTGTTTTGATCTACAGATGTTGTTGATAGTATTCTCGTCATTACACGCATTACACACCCACCCACACACACACACACACACGCACACACACTGCCAACTGGGGATATTTATCTTTAACTATCTTCAACTATGAAATTGGGGATATTGGAATTTGAGGTGTTTTATAAAATTCTTTTTCTTTGACAAAATGTAATTCCATTCATTTATCTGGCGGTCAGATAATTGAATAGAGTTACATTTTGTCAAAGAATAACAAGAATTTTGCCTCCTGTTTTTATGTAAGAGCTTACTAGGCGCTGTTCATTTATCAGAATTGTAAAATCTCAGATGATCCACAAAGTAGCGCTCGAAAATGTGGCGTATTACTATGAAAATGTGGTTGTCTTGAAACTCTTGCAGGAATTGGGTAGTAGAATCCTCTCGGTCACTTTTGCCAAAATTAGCCAAAAATAAGAAAATTATCAACTGGGGATATCCACAGTTGCCAGTGTATCCCCACTTGGAAGTTATGTATACATATGATTATCCCCGTTTCACACGTCTTACAAACCAACACACACACACAGACACAACACACAAGAGATGTTGCCCCTTTCAAGCTTCAACTTTCAATCGAAACATTTAGAATGTAATCTTTTTTAATTTTTTTTTAGTGATTTGATAGTAATTGATGACGATGATGATTCACAGGATTTATATTGCGCAATGTTCTCTTTAAAATTAAAGACACATGCACCTTACTGAAGTCTAAGTGAGTTGATAAAGGGTTGATAATTTTGCTAATTACATGCACCTTGCTTTTGCAGCTCCGTATACTGCATGGGAAAGGCTGCCAGACACATGCTCTTCAGGACAATAGCCCTAGAGGAACCCGGTGTCCGGGTCTTGAGCTACGCCCCAGGTGTGGTGGATACGGTAATGTTTAGAGACATAGCCACCAATACTGTCAGTCTGGATGTCAAGCAAACGCTAGAGTGTGTTGAAACCAAACAGCAATAGCTGAAACCGGATCAAACCGCCGCAATTCTGCTCAGCATCTTGGAGAAAGATGCGTTTGAGTCTGGCGCTCATCTCAGTTATAGCGATGATTTGGCGAAGACAGTCGATGATTTTGATAAGAAATAAGTATTTTGAACTCTGAGTATTACATTTCAAAGGGCTTTAATATCAGAACACCGGCATACCTAAGTATATTACTGGGAAAATAGTAAATCTATTCTAACTTGTTAAATGATAATATTTGACGATTGTTTTATGATGATGGTGATAATGACAATGATATTTAAAAAAAAATACAGATGAGAATGGTGATGTTATGATAATGGTGATGGTGATAATGGTGATGACGATGAGGATGATAATGAGGATGATTAACAATCATGGTGGTGATGGTGTTGGTGATGATATAGTAGTGGTATATGACCTAGTGATGTTAAGCTGAATGCGGTTTTATTTACATACTCTGAAATAACACGTCCGTAATCAAGTCTCGTATATTCATGCAGGCGCGGATCCAGGATTTCTTAGGGGAGGGGGGCCCAACTTTTTTTTTTGCTCCCGAAAATTTGAAAATCGCGCCGGCCGAAAAGTCGCTCAGTGGGGGGGGGGGGGGGGGGGGGGGCACATTTATTTTTTTTGGTCCTCGAATTTTTTTTCATTTGCACCCCCCCCCCCCCCCTCCTTGAGCGTCAGGGGGGGGGGGACAACCCCCCAAAAAGGTAAAAATCACGTGATTTTACATGAATTTTTTTCTCAAGGGGGGGGGGGGGCCGGTCTTGTTTTTGGTTTTTGTTTGGTTTTTGTCCCCCCCCCCCTCTATTTAGGCTTTGCGTGTGTGTGCGTGCGTGTGTGTATGTGTGTGTAGGGCGGGGGCTCACTGTTCTTGCCAGACGGAGAAAAATAAATGCTGATGAACACGGCCAATGATTAGAGGAGTGTCTGGGAGGAGTCGTACCATCTACTAATCAGGTTCGTTCACTCTTTTCTTCTCTCCTCCTCCTGTCCCTCCCCCTTAAAATTTATAATTATTGTTTTGCCATTCGATAGGGGTTGGAAGAGCCTCCGCTACCCCACCTCCTCCAGGAGCTACGCCATTGATCACAAGTGACCCTAATAGTATACTTAGATAGATTGTCACGTTATTATTAACATAATTTCATCTCTCATGGAGCCTCCCTTTTCCCTCTCAAAGTTAAAGAGTCTACGTCGGAGAATGGGGGAATGTGATGAAATTATTACTAGAAATGTACATTTTTGGGGCACGCCCCAGACAAACCTGTACCACTGAACCAACTCACATCCCATATATTCATTTCGGAAATGACATTCGAGTTGACGATATCTTGCTTTTCTTGTTCAAAATGGAAAACTTCTTCCGATTGATGTAAGTGATGTATTCCTTATGTTTCTATATTTGTTTCCCTTTTCTCATGTTTAAGGGTCATTATCTATATCCATAGTTTAAAATAATTATAAGTCTCCCTCGGTAGAGACATTCTCTTACTGTACAGTTGACGTGGATGGTTGGTGCAATATTTTTAGTTGTATCTCTCCACTCACATAATCTTTTTGGTCTCGCCTTGCCACAAATTGATTTAATAGATCATCGGAACTCTAAACCAGTCTGCATAATTGCCTTAATTTTGCTAAGTGTCCTTGTGCATGTTATGGCAGGCACTTTTTTCAGTTTTCATTTTCATTACGAATAATTGATGTAATCAATTTGATCGCTTTCTGTATTTGCCTGAACAGTGGACATGTCATTATAACCTATTCAGGTCAGGGTTCTACATTTTTTTATGTTTTGCTTATCATTATTATTTTGTATTTGCAGGCACATACAAATATGCTCCAGATACAGGACATTAGTATTGCGGCATAGATTCGAATCCCGTACCTTGTGGTTCAGAGTCCTGAGACTTACCCGATTAACATCTAAATGTAATAACACAATCGAAATAATAACATCTCGTGTCCAACGGCCTTATAAGCACTGTGATTCATTTAGACATTAATATTGTCACGTGTATTCGTTCACTTAATAACAAAAACACACCTATTTCACTCCAATTAAAGTCCATGAAAATTATTTTGCCGGTAGTATATGCATTGGTTTATTAAGCATTAAAGTAAATAACGATACAAACAAGCAAACACACAAACAAAAAAGTAAAACAAAACAACGCATATCAGGATAACGGTGAGATGGTAGCTATAAAGGTCTGGGAATTCATAAACCATAAGGATTGATGGAAATACCTATTGTACTGCGACAGGGATTCGAACCACATTCATTGCGGCTCAAAGTCCACTTAACCACATGCATGCAGGTAATAAATACAATCGAAATGACACCTCTTGTTCAACGGGCGTATTATAATCATTGTGATTTTTTTTTTTACATTAAGATATCGTCACAGTCGTGTCTTCGTCCTCTCAATAACAAAGTGACACTAACTTATTTCTAATACTCACATTAAGTCCACGACAAATATTTTGCCGTAGTATATCCATCACTAACAATGCAAACAAGCAAGCAAACAAGCACACATCACATAGTCAGGATAATGGTGAGTTGATAG